>JAUELF010284197.1:0-10305 GCA_031471495.1 Clinocardium nuttallii | reverse complement strand
TATTTACAGTAAAATATTTGTTGCTAATTTACTATCACTCAGGTGATCGATTTAGGGCCATCTTGGCCCTCTTGTTAGAAATTCACAGACCTGCCAATATTTCAAGAATAGCAATAATGTTAGGTAACTGTACACTGCACTCAAAGAATATTAATTAAATATTTTTATACATGTATCCCCCATTTCAATGTGACATGAATATTCATAAGAAGTGAAAACATGTATAACAGTTAATAACTACCAGGGATTTACTAATTAATTTTTAGGGTTCCAACCTGTCTTTTTCAAGGTTTAATATTATCAAATAAAATATAAAAAAACAAGGCTAAAGGACCTATGATGAATAACATTACATTCGGAACGAATTAAATGCTACCTTGTAGCTTTGACTCCTAGGTGGATGATACAAAAACACTTTGAAATGAGCCATATCACATGAAAACAGTCAATCAGAGGTTTTAGAATTATTAGCAATTATGTAAATTTAATACTCATTTTCGTCAGTATTTGATCATAGGTGTTGTGTTCTAAAAGCTTCACTTATGCTACAACATCTAGATGATAAACATGTTGTGGGGTCTGATCTGAATCCAAACTGTCATCAACTGTTGGTAAAACTCGCAGCTAGCATACTAAGAATTAATGATATGGTACTATATACTGTTAGGTAGGATGTCTCTTGGAAATCATAATCTGTTGTTTTTCTCTCACACTTTGACTTTATTGGTAAAAAATATCGGTTTGTGAACCCATGTGTTTCTTTGAAAACTCGTTAAAACTTTTAATATTTTAAATTGTTTTGTGTTTGTTTTCAGATCTGGCTCAGGTGGAGTCTAACCTTGACCTTCATGAATACAGGAAATTGGCAGACTTTATAAAAGATGTCACCAAGATCTTCAACAACTGTCGTCTCTATAACCCTCCAGATACACCATTTTTCCAATGTGCAGAGGTTCTAGAGACATTCTTTGTGCAACGACTAAAAGCCCTAAAAGACAAATTTTTACACTCGCTTTGATTTTGGAATTGAACATCTTTTTACCCCCTTATACCATAAAGTTTTAGATGGAGTGTAAAAGATTCTGCGACATTAAGATGTTAAATAAACAATTTCATCATTTTGAATTATATATTTAATTGCTGTTTGCTATTAATGTGTATTAAGTCTTAGGACAGAAAGTATGAGATTGATATAATTGCATAAATACCTTCACTTAGAACTTCTATGAAATTCATTGAAAATAGTGTAACTGCATACCTGATTGCTGAAGTGATTATTAGGATTGCTGCTTCTCTGCTTCTTGTTTGTAAGATATTTTGCCTGTAGACATTGGTCTGTGTGACTCGCATAATGTACACAATGATAGGTCTGTGTGACTCGCATAATGTACAAAATGATAGGTTTGTGTGACTCGCATAATGTACACATAGTTGTGCAATTCTCAAAATGTACAGATTGGTTTTACTTGACAATATTGGCCTGATAGGGACCCTTTTTCAATATGTATTGTATGAGGTGTGTTCACAAAATTTAAACATTGTGCCATTTATATCGGTGTGTGTATTTTCTTATAAACAAATGAAAAATGAAATGATGAAAGTTCATTCATGTCATAAGAATATATATTTTTGTTCAAAGGTCTTGACCAGGCCAAAATGGTTGAGTTTTAGCAATGCTTACATGCAACGACCAGGTCAAAATGGTTGAGTATTAGCAATGCTTACATGCAATGACTGAAGGTACAAAGTTCAACTGATGTGTGTTTCAATGTGTTTACTAGAGAAGCATGAAATATTCTGATTATTACATTAAGAAATTGTACAGATTCAGCAGTAGAATATGTAATTACCAAGTATACGTTTTACTGTTTATATCAAACTATTTGTAATGCCTCCATTTTATGATACTGGTGTGTATTTACATGTATATGTTTTTCTGATAGATTTGCATCAATCAATTTGCAGGGTTCCTACTGTTACTTGAAAAGTGAAAAAAATACTGGAATTTAAGTATTCTTTTGAAGTCTTTAACCCCTTCCCATATATAACAAATCTGCAGCAGACAGCTTTGAAAATAACTAGGAAAAATGTGAAACATCTCTGTATATAGTTTAATCACTGAAAAAAGTTGGCAAACATTGTGGCACAAGGAGAAATTGTTCATTATGAGGACTTTCTCCTTTTGCCACATTAGGAATATTGTCTGCTGCAGTCAGAAAGAGTATTGTAGACCAAGATTATAATGGATTTAACCCTTTCCCTCATATAGATACTTTCTGAAGGCTTTTTGAAAACATAAGTGACAAAAGGAGAAATTTTTGACGAAATATGTTAAAAGTCATCTGCTGCAAACTTGTTGTATGAGGAAAGGTTTAAGTATTGTTTGCAAATATAATCACTAGTTGCTTATAGCAGGAAAGGAATACATGGTAGATGGCATTTGTCAATTTCTTGGACTGCTATTTAGTCGGTCATAATTAATGAATCTATCAACAGTGGTCTGTTAACCCTTTCACACACTTGCAGACATATTTCTTGCTGCAGATGACTTTTAAAAACATTGTGAAACAAGTAGATAATTCTCATAGAGATTTTCCATATTTTTGTCTAGATGCTTTTAAAGTGATTTTCTTCAGATTTTCAAAATGTGGTTTAAATTTAAAAAGTGTCCTTGAAAAGTCTCTGAATTTCATTTGAAAAAACCAAGTTGAAACTCTAAATCTGAATAGGATTCTCTTTTGTGAATTCTGTAAATGGTATGAAGAACTATAATGGCCTTATTTCGTTGTCAATGGTCATTTACACTAACTAGGGTTTCTTAATTAAAACTTTGAAACTTGTGTATACATGTAGGTTGATGCAGATATCTGCTGCAGACAACTTTGAAAACATATTTTGCAAAAATATGAAAATCTATTATAAACCTAAGTATAACTTTTGGATAAGGTTGAAAACCGATAAAAGGAGAAATTTGTTATTTTTCCCACACTGTTTTCAAAAGTTGTTTGCAAGCTGGAAAAGGTTAAATATACCGGTTTTTCAACAAAAATAGAGGTACAATTTTCAATATATCAATCATGTTAAAAAGTACAAAGGGTAATATATTGATCAAACAGTATGGACTAAGACCTTCAGTGCCAATAAAACAATTTTGAAACCAATACAATATGACGGCAATTCTATTTAAAAGCATGAAAACTTGGTACACTTATGTCTTTGGTTTTTGTATCTGATATAGCGTTTAAGTTTTGCATATGGCAATACATCATTTTTTAGGTGATTTTCTCATACTATGATACAGATGGAAATTTAACCATTTTCTTCAATGTTTATATTTGGTAACTTCATTTCAATTGCTGATTACATCTTTTCTCACTTACAACAAATCTGCAGCAGAAGACTTTTTGTTGTAAACATTGAAAATCTCTAAAAGGAAGTGTTACAATGAAGGAAAACTTGCTCATTGCGAGTAATTTCTCTTTTTGTTACTAAGTTTTCAAAAGTCTTCTGCTGGAGAGGCGTCCAAATGCATCTGTATGAGAAAAAGAGTTGGAAGAAATTGAAAATAAATTGAAGAAGACGGCATTTTTTTAGAAAAGGTAATTTTCACTTGCTGCCAATGACAAATTGCCTGTTATCTTGCGACGCAGATCATTTAAAAAACGTACTGGAGCACGAAACACTATATTGTGGGGAATAAGTTGTGTAAAAAATGTTTAAAATTTCATAATGTATGATATAATAGGTAAAATGGCTTATCATCATGTAATATAAAATCATACTTTCCAGTCATTATGTATATTTTTACATTGTAGTTTTAACTTTTGTAATTTTACATATTCATGATTTGCAACAGTTATTTTGTGAACCAGGATTAAATTGAACAAAAGGCAATGCTGATTTTACATGTTTACCACATGTAAACTCAGAGAAAATGTTCAATTCCTTTCCTTTATATTATTTCAAATGAATAAAATCCAAATATTGATTTTTAGCTCGCAGTTTGCTCTTAGTGAGCTATACTTATCACTCATCGTCCATCTGTCCACGATTTCTTTAAACAACATATCTTTCGAAACCAATGCCAATTTCATGAATCTTTACAGGACAGTTCCTTAGGTAGTGGTGCTCTTTCAAAATTATTCAAAGAATTTAATTTTATGTTGAACAAGTATTCTGATCTGTTGATCCAGGGGGTCAAGCTTGTTTTCATCATATGTATAAAGAGTAAGAAATTTAAAAAATATTTTTGACCAAAAGTACTGGCCTGATTTGAAAACAACTTGACACAAATGTTTCATAGTTGAGGCTCTGTCAAAAAAAAGATATTATTTTGATTCTTAGAAGAAAATATGGCCACCAGGGGAGGGGGTTGATCTTAGATTTCCTTATATATAGTTAAAACTGAAGAAATCTTCGTGTCCAAAAGTAAAGGCCCAAATTGAAAATAATTTGGCACAAATTTTCCTTTGGTGAACCTGTTGAAAATAATTTGGATCCGATTAAAATGTGGCCATTCGGGGCATGACTTGTTTTTCATTGTACATGTTTTTATGTATATTGAAAAATTAAAATAAAATTGATTTGAATATAATTTGGCACCAATTGACCTCGGATGACCCGTTACCAAGATTTTTCAATTAGTCCGATTTATTTTAATCATGGCCGCATGGCGACCAAGATTTTTTTATTATTCCTATTCATTTAAATCATGACTGCATTTTGGCTTGGTTTCCTTATATATATATATGAAGTGAAAACCTTAAAAATCTTATTGTCCAAAAAAACTGGCTTGATTTTAAAATAAATTGGCATAAATGTTCCTCTGGTGACTACCAAGATTGTTCACATTATTGTGATCCATTAAAATACATGGCCATCAGGAGACGGGGCTTATTGGCCTTATATGTATAGAGTAAGAACATTGGAAACTATGCAAATTCTTTTAAATCAGGTGAGCGAAATAGGACCGATATGGTCCTCTTGTTTAAGAATATTTTCTTTTTAACTTCTGTAAGTGAGTGCTCAAGATGAGCTATTGTGATCACGCTGTGTCAAGAGTTTGGTGCGCATCGTCGATCTCCTAAATCTTTTTGGCCAATTCTAACCAAACTCGGGTCAACCTCTTCTGAAATTGTTCTAGTCATTTTGATCAGTTGAAAAACATGGCTACTAGATGGCATTAGAAAGGGGTAAAATATTGTAACATTTAAATTCTTCTCTGAAACTGGCTGTCTGATTTTAAGGTAATTTAACATGCATATACCAAGTTGATTAGTTGAAAAACATTGCTGCCAGATGGCATAATAATAGGGCTACAAGGACAATGCTGCATAAGGTGACCCTCCACAAACATTGTTCAACCTATATGATTGGTTTAAAATAGGCTTCAACAGAATTGGGCAAAAAGGCAAAACGTTCTTTTCTAAAATTGCTTTTCTGATTTATAAGATGTGGTAAGCATATTCATTAGGTGGCCCTCAACAAATTTGTTAATCCTTTCCCACATACAGCATCACTCGCAGTTATTGTCACAATTATGAAAATGTCTGCTCAAAATTATGGAAATTCTCTAATTCTAATGAGAAAAAAGGAAAACATTGTGGCAAAAGGAGAAATTGCTCGTTTCTCTTTTTGTCATAATGTTTTTAAAAGTTGCCTGCTGCAGATGTGTCAAAATGTGGGAATGGGTTAAAGCCAGATAAATTCTGAAAAATATGGTCATGGGACAGATTCAAAAAAAGAAATTTCTCTCTGATACTAAGATGACTTTGGGAATATGTTACTGTGGTAAGCAATATATATATATATAGCCATATGGCGCTCTTGTTTAATTATGACAGGGACACCAACTTTTATGGGTTTGTAACATCAACTGTGTACATTTTTTTTCATGGTCTTCCATACTGTCGATCAAGCAATCTTGTTGCTATTGTATAGACAAAGAAAGCTGAAGAATGTTATCCAATTGGAATTTTTATTGGTTTTAAAAGTTTGTTGTTTAAGTTTGACAGTGAATTTGATGGTGCTTATTCCTTGACAAAACTTCAAAATCCTTTGATTTTCTTTTGTTGTGTTTGTTCAATCTAATAAAACCTATTAGCAGCCGACAATATTAAAAAACATTTTTTTTATTGAATAGAGGTGAAAACATTGTGGCAAATAGAGAAATTGCTCACTTGCAGCAACTTCACCTTTTGCCAGAATATTTTCAAAAGAGGGCTTCTGCCTGTTGAAAAGGATGAAGATTAGAATGAACTTTTTCTGCTATCCTAAATTGTGTTTACCCAGATATAATCATGGAACAAAAACTTTAAGGCAAATATTGAACATTACTTGTTTTGATTGTTATAATATTTGTAATAAACGATTTCCCACTGAGACACTTTCTGACGCCTCTATAGCAGACAGCTTTTGAAAACATTGTGATAAAAGGAGACATTGCTAAAAAACAAACAAGCAATTTCTCCTTTTGCCACAATGTTTTTGCTTCTATTTCCCAAAGAAACTTCCATTAGTAGGTTATATAATATCCATATATTTTACTGGATGTTTCCAAAGTTGTCTGTTTCAGATTTGTTGCATTTGGGAAAGGGTTAAAAGATGTCCAATTAGATGTCAACCCGGATGCTTTCATTATCAACGTCGGAGAGAACCCATTGAGTGTTGGAAACCAATTTTTGATCAAAACTCGTCACTTCAGAAGTTGCTTTCCTGGTTTTACAATTGTTTGCTGTTTATCATAATTGAGCCATGTTTCACACAAACTGACCTTCTAATATTACTCCAATGTTTTCCAAGATCACATAAGATAACCATATCAGACACATTTTGTTGCATCTATAGCAGACGACTGTTGAAAACATTGTGGCAGAAGGTAAAATTGCTTATAATGAGCAATTCAACCTTATGTCAAAATGTTTTCATCTCTATTCAATGATTAAACTTTCTTTTACTTAAAATTTCCATATTTTTAACGGGATGATTTTAAAGTCATCTGCTGCAGATTTGTTGTGTGTTGGAAATTGTTCAGAATCTCTGTTTAACATAGAGTTGTACAAGCTTTAGGAAATTTGCAGACTATAGAAGCATATTATTGGATTGTTATTGCCATTAATCTCAAAACCGTTGAAGATCGGATTACGTATGAGGTGGCTCAATTGGAATCAAATTTAAAGGTGACAATATTTATTCCTTGAATTGAGTAGAATCATGTAGTCATTGTATATAACAGCCATCTCATACTTTTCACCATTTTTCATCATGTGTGTACAAACTATTTTTCATGGACAAAATAAACATAGAGATAGACCTAGTTGTTTTTACCTTCTTTAGGGCCTCACCGAAGACAAATTACCTCTTGGATTTGTTGTTTTACCTCATGAGCTTCATATCTCTTTCTGGAGTTTAAAAAAAACAAACAAGAGGGCCATGATGGCCCTAATCTCACCTGAGTTATGCAATGATATACCTAATGCAAAACACATGACAAAGTCTCAAAACTGCTGAAATGAAAAATGCAATCACCAGAGTGTTGAAAAGATTTTCCTTCAATTTGGCATAGTGACCTAGTTTTAGTTGATATGACCCATATTCGAACATGACCTTGATATCATTAAGACAAACATTCTTACAAAATTTCAAGCTGCTGAATCAAAAAATGTAGCCACTATACTGTTAACCCTTTCCCACATACAACAAATCTGCAGCACTTTGAAACATGGTGACAAAAACCTGAAAATCTCCATAAAAGAGCTTCATTGTTAAATAAAGTTAAAAACATTTTGGCCAAAGGAGAAATTAATTTCACCTTTGGCCACAATGATTTCAAAAGTCGGCTGCTGCAGAGGCGTCCGAAAGCGCTATATGAGGGAAAGGGTTAATAAGATTTTCCTTAAATTTGGCCTTTTGACCTAGTTAAAAATGCAGCCTCCAGAGTGTTAACAAGATTTACCTTTAATTTGATCGAGTTTATGACCCATATTCAAACTTGGCCCAGATTTCATGTAGACAAACATTCTGGACAGTTTTCAAGCTGCTTGAGAAAAAAGTGTGGCCTCTATAGAGTCCTTCAATTTGGCCTAGTGACCTATTTTGTGACCTACATAATTATCAAGACAAACATTCTGATAAAGTTTCAACATGGTTAATGTAAATATGCGGCTTCCAGAGTTTAACAAGATTTTCCTTAGTGGCCCAGTTTCGAAACTTGTCCAAGATTTGATGGAGATAAATGTTCTGATAATTTTTCATGAAGATTGGATGTAAAATGTAGCCTGTAGAGTGTTAACAAGACAATTGTTGATGGCGCATAGCAGACAAAATGTAGCCTATAGAGTGTTAACAAGGCAATTGTTGACGGCGCATTGTGGACAAAATGTAGAGTGTTAACAAGACAATTGTTGATGGTGCATGGCAGACAAAATGTGCTGAAGGTGAGCTATTGTGATCATACATTGTCCGTCGTTCGTCATCAACAACTGCCTTGTTAACACCGGCAACACTTTACATCCAATCTTCATAAAAGTTTATCAGAATAAACATCTCCATCAAATCTTAGCTAGGTTAAAAACTGGGTCATGTGAGGTCAAAACTAGATCACAATGAAGAACATCTTGTTAACACTTGTGTGGAACTCAATTGTTTAGCATGCTGAAACTTTGTCAGAATAATTGTCTTGATGATAACTAGGCTTAGTTTAAATATAGGTCATGTTCTGTCAAATTGAAGAAAATGAAAGGAAAATATTGTTAAAACTTTAAAGACTGCATTTTTTGCTCCAGCAGCTTAAAACTTTATCAGAATTTTTTTTCTTGATGATAACTAAGACAAGTTTGAAACTGGATCATGTGAGGTCAAAAACTAGGCCACAATGTCAAATTGAAGGAAAATCTTGTTTACACACTGGAGGCCATGAATTCATCTTTAGCATTTTGAAATGTTGTCAGAATTAATGTCTTGATGATATATAGTCTAAGTTTGAATATGGATCATGTTGGGTCATAAACTAGGTCATTAGACCAAATTGAAGGACAATGTTGTAAAATTGTTTATCATATATAGGTCATGTCAGGTCAAAAACTAGGATACTAGGCCAAGTTTGAGAAAATTCTTGTTAACACCAAAGACATTTGTTTTTGCCTTAGCAGATTTTAACTGTCAGAATGTTGTCTTGATAATATCTAGGTCAAGGTGGAATATGGCTATTGTTAGGTATAAAACTAGGTCACTAGGCCAAATTGAAGGAAAATTTGTTTATCCTCTGAGGCCATTCTTTTAATTTGGGCATGTTGAAACTGTCAGAATGGATGCTTTGATGATATAGGTTTGAACATGGATCTAGTCTGGTCAAAAACCAGGTCACTAGTCCAAATTGAAGGAAAATCTTGTTAACACAAGTAATAGCTTACCTGACAACAAAATGAGTTATTGTGGAAGGCATAACTCAGGTGAGTGATACAGGGCCATCATGGCCCTCTTGTTTCAGTAATGATACCTTCATTTATAGAGATCTTCAGTGTTTTGCTTATTATGTTTTCAAACAGATTTGTTGCATATGGGAATGGACTAATAACAAGAGTTGCAAAATATCACAATATACAACTATCAAGTCATAGCTAGTCTCGGGGGTAAAATAAATGTTAACCCTTTCCCTCATATAAACGCTTTCTGACGCCTCTGCAGCAGACGGCTTTTGGAAAACATATTGACAAAAGAAGAAATGGTACAAAACGTGCAATTTCTCCTTTTGCCACAATGTTTTCAACTTTTAGTCATAGGTTATCCATTCAATTATAGAGTTTTTCTATGTTTTGACAAAATATGCTCAAAGTCGTCTGCTGCATAATTGTCATATGAGGGAAAGGGTTAAAGGAGAAATAACCTAGAAAAACTATAATTCCAATATTTCAAATGTTGCAAGTTATAATCATAACACCGGCTTGAACTCCTTTCCCACCTATAAATGCATCTGCAGCTGACGTAATGAGCAATTTTCCTTTTGTCACAATGTTTTCAAATATACTTTTGTTTATTAAGATTCCTCTGTTTTACTAACATCTGGAAAAACTGGAAAAACTATTTTGATACAGCATTGAAAAGGTAGGAAAAGAGAATTAACCCGTCCTTACCATTCTCTTATTGAAACAACTCTTATCCCTTTCCCACATACTTACACTTTCTGACGCCTCTGCAGCAGATAACAATTTAACACTCCCTCATATAGATGCTTTCTGACGCCTCTGCAGCAGATAACAATTTAACACTCCCTCATATAGATGCTTTCTGACGCCTCTGCAGCAGATA
>JAUELF010284175.1:0-10306 GCA_031471495.1 Clinocardium nuttallii | reverse complement strand
ATTACGCTGAAGCTGCTCAGGATAATCCGTGTCGATAAACTGATATAACAGTGGACCTCAGTCAAAATTACGCTGAATCTGCTCAGGATAATCCGTATCGATATACTGATATAACAGTGAACATTTAGTCAAAATAACACTGAAGCTGCTCAGGATAATCCGTATCGATATACTGATATAAACAGTGGACCTCAATAAAAATTACACTGAAGCTGCTCAGGATAATCCGTACCGATATATTGATATAACAGTGAACATTCAGCGAAAATTACACTAAAGCTGCTCAGGATAATCCGTATCGATATACTGTTATAACATGGAACATTCAGTCAAAATTATACTTAGGCCCAGCACAATCCGTACCAATATACTGATATAACAGTGAATATTCAGTCAAAATTACACTGAAGCTGAGGACAATCCGTACCGATATACTGATATAACAGGGAACATTCAGTCAAAATTACACTGAGTTTCAGGACAATCCGTACCTATACTGATATAACAGTGAACATTCTGTCAAAATTACACTGAGATTCAGGACAATCCGTACCGATATACTGATATAAAAGTGAACATTCAGTCAAAGTTACACTGAGATTCAGGACAATCCGTACCGATATACTGATATAACAGTGAACATTCTGTCAAAATTACACTGAGATTCAGGACAATCCGTATCGATATACTGATATAAGAGTGAAGATTCTGTCAAAATTACACTGAGACTCGGGACAATCCGTATCGATATACTGATATAACAGGAAACATTCAGTCAAAATTACACTGACGCTCAGAACAACCCGTATCGATATACTGATATAACAGCGAACATTAAGTCAAAATTACACTGAAGCCCAGGAAAATCCGTACCGATATACTGATTTAACAGCGAACATTCAGTCAAAATTACACTGAAGTCCAGGAAAATCCGTACCGATATACTGATATAACAGTGAACATTCAGTCAAAATTACACTGAAGCCCAGGAAAATCCGTACCGATATAGTCAAATTACACTGAAGCCCAGGACGATATGTACTAATATACATATTCGACAATGAACATTCAGTCAGAATTACACTGAGGCACTGGACGATATGTATCAATATACTGATTTGACAATGAACATTCAGTCAAAATTACACTGAAGCCCAGGACGATATGTACCAATATACTGATATAACAATGAACATTCAGTCAGAATTACACTGAGGCCAGGACGATATGTACCAATATACTGATATAACAATGAACATTCAGTCAAAATTACACTGAAGCCCAGGACGATATGTACCAATATACTGATTCGACAATGAACATTCAGTCAGAATTACACTGAGGCACAGGACGATATGTACCAATATACTGATATAACAATGAACATTCAGTCAAAATTACACTGAGGCCCAGGATGATATGTACCAATATACTGATATAACAGTGAACATTCAGTCAAAATTACACTGAAGCCCAGGACGATATGTACCAACATACTGATTCGACAATGAACATTCAGTCAAAATTACACTGAAGCACAGGCTTTCCCCAATGTCAAATGGACCGTTTTTCCTTTCAAATCGCCCATTTTATTATCTTTGTAAGACATCAATCTATAGTGCTTCGCGAGTGAATACATGTAGGTCTTTTTCGCATACGCATATGCTAGTTTGAACTTATTTATTATACATCGATTGCGAAACAAGCCGTTAAGCTTATATTATTCAAGCTCGACGTCTGCTTCCTGGAGATAAAAGAAGTACTCGCGCCGTTTTTGTGGAAAAATCCCAAAGTGACGAATAAAATCAAACCGCGCGCATGCACAGGTTATCTTGAAATATGGTTTATAGTTATAGTTATACCGCGTATGACGATTAAGGGTAATTGAGCCGTCTTGTGATAAAACCAACATTGTGGACTCTGCGTAAAGTATCGACCCGGATCAGCATGCATGTCACGCAGGCTTACCCGGATAGACACGTTTCCTCTTCTGTGGATTTTCTGTTTCAGGAATCACAACCCTATGCATATATCCCCCTAAGACGGAATGTGTCGGCCCGGATCAGTCTGCACGGAGAGCGCAGGCTGGTATGGTCGATACATTATGCAGATGCAATAATGTTGGTTTTCTCTCGGGACGGCTCAATTATTTATACACGTACAGTGAAGACTCAAATGAGCCTTTGTTTACGTACAGTCACACCAGAGTCTTCACCGTCCGTGTAAATGTCTTACTTACCTAATTACACCTTCTGACCAAAATATCGAAGAGTAGCCCCGATAGTTGCATGCCAATTAGTCTTTACGTGATGCCATCGAGGGGTGTCATAAAGAACCCAAATTGCTAGACGCGGTTTATCTTTAAATGCTGCCAGTGAGGGGTGTCATAAAGAACCCTCATCAGTCGACGCGGCCAATCTTTATATGATACCCATACAGACACGAAAGAAAACCCTTTCGAATGATACTATCAGAATTAACTTCGTGATGACAATTCAGGTATTTAAATGATAATGGACTGACCCTTTTACGAAACGTAGACTACGGTCTTTAGTGTTGTTTGCATTAATCGGACATGCTAGCTTTGATGTTAATAATTACTGAAAGTTAAGGAACTAGAAGTTCTAAATTGATGAAGTTTAAGTTAAAAATGTTCTGATGTAAAGTTGAACAAATAACAGTCAATTGTGAACCTGTATGTAAAGGAGTATGTGTCAAGTGTATGAGTTATACATATGTGCCGATCCACGAGCAAACCAACATTGTTGACTCTGCGTAAATTATCGACACGGATCAGCCTAAGCATGCCGCGCAGGCTAACCCGGACAGACACTGTTCGCCTCGTGTGGACTTTCTGTTTCAGGAAGCATTGCTCTATTCCCTTGAGACAGAATGTGTCTGCCCGAATCAGCCTACGCGGACTGCACAGGCTGATCTGGATTGATGCATCACGCAGAGTCAATAATGTTGGTTTTCTCGTGAACGGCTCATATGTATTGAAGCCGGGCCTTAGGATGAGTGATAATTGTCGCATCACATCTGCGTACAGTGAGGACCCAGGGGAGCCGCGCCTTAGGATGAGTGATAATTGTCGCATCACATCTGCGTACAGTGAGGACCCATGGGAGCATGCGCACAGTCTAATCACAACCTCCACTGTCCGCCTAGTTATATAAATATAGTTATGACAGAGATCAATATGCATTTTAATCCGTCCAGATGTACAAGAATGTCCCTATCGGTATAACGCCCATACCTATTTAACCCTTTCACCCATATAGGCGCTTTCTGACGCCTATGAAACAGACGACCTTTTGAAACAGTGTTACAAAATGAGCAATTTCACTTTAATGTTTTCAACTTTAATCAATAATTGTGTGTTCTTTGAGAGAGTTTCAATACTTTAAACTGAATGTTTTCACAGTCTGCTGCAGAAATGTTGTGGAAAAGGTTGAATTATACCACACTGGGGTCATTAGTGTAATGTACGCGTTTTAATTAGTACAGGGTAGAAGTGTATGTGAGATTCAATCGGATCTGCACGATGTATAAATGAAACGTGAACAAACTGTGTGGGAGTAACTGATATAGTACAATGTAAATAAATGATATTTTCATGGCAAAGGTAATATTTTCATCTCTTAACCCTTTCACAATTGTAGACGCCTTTTGATGCATCTGCATGAGACTATCATTAATGAAAACAATGTGTCAACAGAAGACACTGCTCACAATGATCACCGTAGTGTGCCGTGGTGTTTTCAAAGGCGTCTGCTGTAGATTTACAGTACGTTGAAAAGGGTTAAATAACATAAGTGAGGTCTTCTTTTGTCATCTTTTGACAACCGGGGCCACCCACTCCGCTATATGGAGAGATTGATTTGAGAAAAAATGAATATCTTCCTTTAACGGACACGCTTTCAATAATACATGTTTCATACCCATCACCTTTAGCAATCTATAAAATAGCGATTGTTTTATATAACCCATATGAATTAAATGTATATTCTTTTAGAGATTTTAGTGAATATATAAAGTTTATTTTTTATCATTTTCTTTTATAAAATGGATGAAAAAAAATCATAAAATAAAATTAAAAAATTCTCAAGATTTATATAATATGGCATGTGTCAGAATATAGAACAAAGAATAAATTTCAATAATGGTTGCATGATTAGAAGCATTATCATCAGCATAAAACCAAGACGATTTCTATAAGGACTTTAAATTGAAATCATTATTGCTAATAAAATAATCCTGTTCATCTTCCCATTGGTTGCCCCCAATGCTTTCATGCGTTGATAATGCAAGCAAATGCGTATATGAGCCATTCCACGAGAAAACCAACACTGTGGACTCTGCGTAAAGTCTCGACCCGGATCAGCCTAAGCAAACCGCGAAGGCTTACCCGGAAAGACACTTTTCACCTCCTGTTGATTTTTCTGTTTCAGGAACCATTACCCTATACCTCTATCCCTTTGAGACGGAATGTGTCCACCCGGATCAGTCTGCACGGATCATAACGAGGACATACTGTTGGTTTTCTCGCGGGACGGCTCAAATACAATTATATTATGGTTGCATTATTATAATCATTATAATCAGAAGAAACCCCAAAGACATTGGAGCCGCCCCGCGAGAAAACCAACATTATGTCATCTGCGTAATTAATCTACCAGATCAGCCTGCTCTGTCCGCACAGACTGATCTGGGTCGACATATTCCGTCTCAGGGGGATAGAGGTAAAGAGTAATTATTCCTGAAACAGAAAATCTACAGGAGGCGAAACGAGTCTGTCCGGGTTAGCCTGTGATGTATGCTTAAACTGATCAGGGTCGATATTTTACACAGAGTCAACAATGTGGGGTTTTCTCGCGAGACGGCTCATATTTGTATTGTGTATGCCGAGTTTTGTATTCAATCTATCATACGGTGTTCGTGCCCCTCTTCCCGTTTTGTTATGATAACGTTGACATTTCATGCCTCTTTGAACCCCACAGTCTTTGTCATGCTTAATCGAATGTCATCTATATAATATTATATTAATGTGTTTATACAAAAATGACAGTAAGAACTTTTGACTCCCTGCGCAATATCCTAATAAAGAGGCACTCAAACGTGTTAATACGCAATACATGAGCCGTCCCGCGAGAAAACCAACAATGTGGTCTATGCGTAAAGTGTCGACCTGGATCGGCATAATCATTTCGCGTAGGCTTACCCGGATATACACTTTTTGCCTCCTGTGGATTTTCTGTTTCAGGAATCATAACTGTATACCTATTTTCCCCTTAGACGGAATATGTCGTTCCGGATCAGTCTGCGCAGACAGCGCAGGCTGATCTAGTCACTACAATATGCAGATGCCATAATGTGTTTTGTTCGCGGGACGTCTCTAATGTGATTATCTATATTTACAGACATTGATGCTCCTGTCTGCCTGGACATTCATGGACTCGGCGTCCTACTTGTTATCACAGAGTTACGACCGGAACGCATGGAACCAGTTCTGGACTAAAATACAGACGAACACGGCCGCCGGGAACCTTCTGTCCAGTTGTCCTTGGGACTACGTTCAGCACCAAGATAAAAGTGTTCACGCTCAGATCTTCCCCTTCGCAATGATCCACTGTATTGACCTGTATAAGAGTAGAGCGGATGGTCCCGTGTTTGACCCTTACGGTGAATGTCGTCCGATAAGGGCACACGGCTGTGGGTCAGTTATTGTGGGATATACGTGCGTGCATCATTTAAAACAAATAGTGGTTAATAGACGGAATTCGAAGATTAATAATACTTTATATCAACAATCTACTACAGCAATAGATACAACTTCATCATCAACATATCTACCTACATCAAATTCGATGTTTGTAAATGATAAAAGTGAAAACCCTGACAAACACTATAGTGACATAACAGATGAGATGCCAGATAAAAAATACGAGTTATCTGGCACGAATAGCGCTGAAGAACCACATACTATACCATTACAACAATTTAGGGCACCGCCTTTTTTGAACGGTGCTAGAAATCCACACAACTTGAGTCCCATGTTCTCTCCGAACCTTCAACAGAGGGGCCCGCCCAATACGTTTATCGGTAATCACAATCCACAGCTTGGTATGCCCCCTAATGCACGACCCTCGAGTTTGTTGCAAATGATAAACGGTAGATATCGGGCATCTGAAACCGAGAATAGCAGTGAACACTGATTGTTGTGAACATGTGAATAAGACCTGTTACCTGACAAGATTAACCATTCTCTCATACATATGCTTTCTTATACCTCTGCAGCAGACGAGTTTTTGAAGACGTTGTGATAAAAAGGAGAAAATGGGCATGCTGCGTAATATATCTTTTTTATCATTACTCAATAATCACACTTTCAGATTTGTCACTATTGTGTCCAGACTTTCTCCAAGTCGTTGTCTGCATTCCTGTTGTATGAGGGAAAGAGTTAACCCGAATCCGACCTTTGTTCAGAAACATGTGTTAGCGGTGCTCCCGGTAACCCTACGTTACTCGAAGACGTTGTTTGTTTTGTTTTATTCATACATCCAAATCGTTTTATTGGTTTCTGCAGATGAATCTATGTAGTTTTATTTATTACATGCCTTTAGTAAATTATTGAAAAACTAATCATATTCTATTCAAATCACGCTACGTGTAGTTTATACTTTTCGTATGCCTACATATACTTCACGTTTGTATGAAATACATGGAATAAACGAAACAGTTGTACAGTCAAAGATCAATCTATTCGTATTTGAGACGCGTCTAGAAATGAGTCGTCCCGCGAGAAAACCAACAATACGTAAATGATCGACCCAGGTCAGCCTAAGCATGCCGTATAGACACGTTTCGCCTCCTGTGGATTTTCTGTTCAAGGAATCACTACCCTGTGACGGAATGTGTCCACCGGATAAGTCTGCGCGGACAAAGCAGGCTGATCTGGTCGATACATTTCGCAGATGCCATAATGTTGATTTTGCTCAAACGGCAGGTACATGTATCAATAACTCTCCGTAATGGGATTACACGCATATAATTTCGCGTACAACAAGTAAGGTTACAGTTTTGTATTTTTGTCAAAAGATACACATCTAGGACTAAATTATAAATATACTTAGACAATTATTGTGAGACTATCCCGATGCTTTGATTGATTAATTGGGGTTTAACACCGTTTTCAACCATTCTTCAGTCATATCACGGCGGTCAGTCCACCTACTGATGTTTTTCCAGGCAGTCTCACACCAGTTCTCCCAACAACATACTTTTCGAGCAACTTGCTACTTTTCAACATAGACTGTTAGCCCATTGGAGGAAGATGAAAAACGCTGGTCACTGTGACTTTTGTCAAACGTCGAAAAGCATGTTGAGCTGAGGTTCGAACTCCCAACTACTGGATTGAACGCCCGCGTCGCTATCAACTTAGTTACCGGAAGCGCATGCCTGCCAAAGACACGCGACGCATTGCCATTCGTGAACACCAATAGGGATACAATAGGCATACATCATCACTGATGACATAGCTACACTTTTGATCTTGACTTGTTTTATTAATGAGCCGAATAACTAGAAAACCAACAGGTTGGACTCTACGTAAAGCATCGAATCGGATCAGCCTAACCATGCCGCGCAGTTTCGCTTCCTGTGAAATTACTGTAACAGGAATCAATACTCTATATTTTCTTTTCCTGAGATGGAATGCTGTGCAGGCTGATCTGGTGCGATTCATTACGCAGATTCAATGGTGTTGGTTTCTCATGGAACGGCTCATACCATCTTACACAGAGGCAAAACGTCAAGTATTACCATTTCTGAATACCGAAAGAACTGATGGCAGAACTGCATTTGAAAATAGATACGAATTTAAGTGATGGTAAAAAACAGCTTTTTCTTGTTTGTAAGTTGTGGCCCAAACATTCGCAACGGGGATGCTTTATTAGACCACCCCTTTCCAACATAACAATTAACATCATATCGATGCAAAAGTATGGGACATCTTTATAAGGGAAAGCTTAATTATTGAAAAGAGTTCAAAACATTGTGGCAAAGGACTCCTGTTGCAGAGGCGTTGAAAAGAGTATGTATGAGGGAAAGGATTAAAGTCGGAAACCTACCGAATGAGTGGTTTAGGATAGTTACAGCTGAACTAACCTTATACGCAGTAAAAACATTACATCATCCATTCAGTAAAGTATTTATCCGTTCTTTCATAACATACGCTTGAAGCTATTGACCTAGAAATCATTCACGCAGAATGTGGAAAATATTTATGAATGAAGGTATAATTATTGAAAATAGCGATGGGCTATTTCTCCGTTTAATTCATTGTCATTGTGTTCAGGATTTGCTCTCTGTAGATGTGTGAACACGCGTCTGCATGTGAGAACATGTTAATCAATTACATTTACATGTTATGGTACAATGTGAATGATGATATCAGACCCTTCAACAGAACGAACTCAGTGTAGGCCACCAACATGTGAGCAAAGGTTAATCAAGTACATGTACATCTGTCGTCTCGCGAGAAACCAACATAGTGGACTCTGTGTAAACTGTCGACCCTGATCCGCCTAAGCATGCTGCGAAGGCTAACCCGGAGAGACACATTTCAGCTCGTGTGGATTTTCTGTTTCAGAAATCATTACTTTATACCTCTATCCCTCTGAGAAAGACAGAATGTGTCGGCCAGGATCAGATTCATCTGGTCGATACATTTCGCAGATGCCATAATGTTGGTTTTCTCGCGAGACGGTTCACATGAAGATATCCGACTCATCAAAAGTACGACTTGATGTATTACGATTACACTTAATTGTCGGACATCGTCACCGATATATCAAAAGTACGGCTATATGTATTACGATTACACCTAATTGTCGGACATCGTCACCGATATATCAAATGTACGACTAGATGTATTAAGATTACACCTAATTGTCGGACACCATCCCGGATATATCAAATGTACGACTAGATGTATTACGATTACACCTAATTGTCGGACACCATCACCGATATATCAAATGTACGACTAGATGTATTAAGAGTACACCTAATTGTCGGACACCATCACCGATATATCAAATGTACGACTAGATGTATTACGATTACACCTTATTATCGGACATCGTCACCGATATATCAAATGTACGACTAGATGTATTACGATTACACCTAATTATCGGACATCGTCACCCAAATATTAAATGTACGACTAGATGTATTACGATTACACCTAATTATCTGACACCATCACCGATATATCAAATGTACGACTAGATGTATTACGATTACACCTAATTATCGGACATCGTCACCGATATATTAAATGTACGACTAGATGTATTACGATTACACCTAATTATCGGACACCATCACCGATATATCAAATGTACGACTAGATGTATTAAGATTACACTTAATTGTAGGACACCATCACCGATATATCAAAAGTACGGCTATATGTATTACGATTACACATAATTGTCGGACATCGTCACCGATATATCACAAGTACGGCTATATGTATTACGATTACACCTAAGTGTCGGACACCATCACCGATATATCAAATGTACAACTAGATGTATTCCGATTACACCTAAGTGCCGGACACCATCACCGATATATCAAATGTACGACTAGATGTATTACGATTACACCTAATTGTCGGACATCATCACCGATATATAAAATGCAGATTCTTTTGTGTTTTTAGGGTCTAGCGACGTTTTCAACATTATTTAAGTAATATCATCACGGCAAAAGAACGCGACACACCTGGTTAAACGAACCAGTACTTGACTATATACAATGTTCTTTTTCCATAAGGCGCTCCACCATATACGCCACGAGGAGGGATCGCTCCGGGATGGTCGGTTCCAACTTGATCATCAACGCAAACCACTCGACCACGGCGGATTCTTCAAAGGGGTTAAACTAAATATTGCGTCAGAGTACAAAGCATCCTTTAACAATGATAACACTTGTTCCTTCTCCAGCAATATTCTTTTGTAAAGCATCTGCGCGAGATACGCTACAAGTCGATTTATATTGGTAAATGTTTAAGAAATGTTTCAGCAATAAAATATATCTATCAACTGTTGACATTTTGTTTCAACTATGTCTGTCTTGTGAAAAAACCTTCCCCATATATAAACAAGAGGGCCATGAGGCCCTGGATCGCTCACCTTATGATGGGCATTTTCAGACCTAACTCTTTCAGCGCCAATGGCAATATCATCAAGACAAACTTTCAAGCTGCTCAAGTCAAAAATACAATCTCTATAGT
>JAUELF010284164.1:0-10306 GCA_031471495.1 Clinocardium nuttallii | reverse complement strand
GAAAGTTTAAGTGTTGAATCAAAGTATTTTACAAAACTGTTCATGCTTACATGTTCTGTCAGCAACCCCATAACAAGTGGGGCAAGAAACCCTGCCGAAGCCCCTAGCGTGTTGGAAACACTGTACAGGAAAGACGCATACCTACAGAAAATAGAGAAAACACAGTAATATTAAGGATGTAAGAATACAAACCCGTTAAAAAATATACTCTAACAGTAAATGGAAACCGGAATTCATGTATCAGATATCAAAGAGAATGTCAAGAACCTACCAATATGTAATACAGACTACTTTTGCATAGTGTCAAATATGGATTTTCTTCTGTTGAGCAAGAAAGAGAGTGCTACACTATTATTAAATCAGTTCCCCACTTTTCAAATGCAATCGTCATATATATTCAACTTATGTCGTAAAAATATTCATTGTAACTGAAGATACATATGCAAGATTAAAAAACAATTGAACAAAAAATCATGTTTTGTTCGATTAAGAGTATATACAACTTGAATAATTGTTCCATAATCCGATAAGATAATAAACCAACAAAAAAATAAAATCACAACAAAACCAAAATACTTAGTATTATGTACGTCATTAAGTTTTCATTTTGTTCATATTTTGTGATTTACCCACAAACGAAGACAAACACTTTTAAAATTAACTCTATAAAACTATATAATTATTATGGTTCATCCATTTACAATTATGTTAGTAGTTTTAGTAATTTAGAGTTTGGCACTACATGATATCCTGTATAGAGGAATGTTCACACATGTACATTTTTCATTGCTTATGTCGTCAAGGGAAAATAATAAAATCCCTTAACCCTTTCCCTCATACGACAGCTCTGCAGCAGACGACTTTGAACATATTTTGTCAAAAAATAGAAAATCGTTATAATTGAGTGAATAACCTATGAATAAAAGTGGAAAACATTGTGGCAAAAGGAGAAATTGCTCGTTTTAAACAATTTCTTTTTTTATCACTATATTTTAAAAAGTCGTCTGCTTCTGAAAACGTATATATGAGGGAAAGGGTTAAAGTAACCTACCTCGGTGTCATATCAATGAGATTACACGGGTATGCCGCCGCAGTTGCTACGCTGAGGAACAATTGGCTTAGACAGATATATAGTATAGCAATAGTTCTCTGGTCACACGTTATATATCCTGACAAGACGAGAAATATAGCTGAACCAACGAGCGCTGAAATAAAACAAACACGCGTGTCGACACTCAGTCAGAGTATCAACTTATATAAACTGGACTACACAAACATGACATCAGGAGAAAAACAATGTCATTCAGAAATGAATTAAGAATAAAATGGCCGATACACAAAACAATCTCCTTTCAATTGTCTGGATTAATTTTACACCTATGCCATTCTTACATCGCTGTTGTCGTCTTGGTTAAAGAAAAAATCGGAGACATATATTTTAGGAATGACACTGAACTAACATGTTATGCCCAAAGTCAAATAAACTACAAACCACACAAGCCGGTCTTCGATATATTGATACATGTACCAGCAATAATCCAGATCAGGATATTACTACAATTTGTAATAACCTCAAATTGATTCATGTTGGACATTGTTGGGTCTTCTTGCCTATGCCACCAGTGAAAACTAGGTGTTATTAAGACATATAACAAACATTTGATTCGAGGCTAAACCTGTAAACCCACTAGTTTGGCGCCTATGTAATGAACGGTGATCCCAGACCGGAAAGTGAATGATAGCCTTAATCGTTTATATGACATGTACATGGACTGGCTATGATATTCATAAACTGCTTTACATATATGAAAATACAATTTAAGAAACTTATTTAAGGATTTATGTTTTTAAAGAAATATAAGACCTACATGTGATTTGGAAAAGTTTTCTATTCGTCGTGCGGCTGAACCATTGGCGTTCATTGAAGTAATCAGCTGCTATTCCTGCAGGGATGACGCTAATAATAGACGCTATGAACGGTAGGGATGAATAAAAGCCATTCTGCAAATAATTTGATGGAAATACTGTATCATTTTATATTAGAAAATAAACGCATGTTTGTCCCGTTAGTGTTTCTTTTTTGTTTGTCGTAGATGGTGTTAATGTCAGCAATCAGGACAAGTATTATATACAGATTGTAAAATGTAACAAAACGAGAAGTACACAGGTTGACTGACATGGTGAATTCCTAAAGGTTGCTAACGGCATTGTAGCAAACGTTGATATATAAAATACGTCGTGGATACTTTTTTAAAGAAAAACTTAGAGATACATCTAATAAAAAAGTTACTTCATGTATTACCAACTGAGATATCATATTCAGAGCCTCGTCTCAAGCAAATACATTTTCTTACATTTATAACAAGTGTGAAGAAAACTATATTTCACCAGTGCTCTCAATCCCGTTACTTATTAATTACTTATTATTGAATACTGTAGAGACAGGTATATTTGTAGGTATACTCAGATTAGCTGGATCATCGCTGCCCGCAAATACGTTGAAGTTGGTTATTTCGTGGATCTAAGTGAGCTTTAAAAAATGATTTATGTAACATTAATCGTGAAACAAGCTTGCAACTTATATACACCACGCTCGATATCTGCTTCCTGGAGATTTAAGCATTACTGGCATAGTATGTGCAAAGGCAGAACCAGCTAATCACGAGATTAGAACTTGGGATCCTTGGTCTGAGAGGTCGACGTTCTAAAACTGTCACCCAGCTCGGTCCTTGAATACACTACTTACACTTTGTATATCAAATCGAAGGATTTCTCGTACAAACATTGGGAGACATGTTAGGACCAAATAATACATCCAATTATCACAGAGATGTGTAATAAATATGGCCCAAACGGGAACACTGCTCAGTATCTTTCGCCAAGGTATATTTGTAACCTGAAACAACATGGAAACGATATACGATTTATATAAGTGGAGGAGATAACAATTATAATGGGTTCAATAATGTATTCAGACAGTGTGGTTAGGGTTAGCGTTCGTTTCAACATTTGTTAATAGCCACAATGGTCAGTTTATTCAGACAATATAAATAATGAACCTGAAACAAATGATATATTAAAACACAGGGTTATAGAAACCTTCTCTCTTAAACAATACAGACACAATGAGCAATCGTATACTTATGCATGTGTTCAGTATTATCAGGACCTTCATGGTACAATTCAACCGTTTGTGAACTATTCGGAGATTAATTCAGGCTTCAGCAATACAACAAGTGATGTACAACTCCCGTGTATTCGCTTTCGGCTTTGCAGACATACTCGTACAATTCCACGTTCTCATTTACGTTTGCATCTTGAGAAAATTAAACGATACGCTTATGAATGTATTGGGTTTAAATATAATTTTAGTTTAGAAGAGACCTCATATATTCCGAAGCTCATTAACCCGCATATTACAATCGTTTGACCAATATGAGTTCAAAGAAAACATAAGTCGATGACTGCTTCACGCTATCGACCAACCTATGCATCTTACCCTTTCGTTAGATTTGTTTGTGTGGTGAAGATGCTTTTCTATTAGTTTTCGTTCAGCTTCTGTAATGCGTGGATGCGTATTCGGGAAATCGTAAACGAAATAAGCCCACGCCATCGTGTATAGTATTCCAACAGCACCTGTAGACATGTAAATCAAATACATGAATATATGTTACAATCTTGTATTCAATAGACACTCGATTTAACCATCAAACATCAACATACATGTTGTTTAAGTTGGTATCCATACACAAGTACTATTGATTCGGGTTTATCGCCGTTTTCAACAATTGTTCAGTCATATGAAAGCGGCCTTCCGATGTGTTTCCTGATGATCTTACATAACAGTCTTTCAAAGCAACAGTTTACTTTCCCATATAGTGAGCACGTTTGTGGGAGAGAAATGACGCTTGTCGCATTGACTTTTATCAAACGTCGGAAAGAATGATGGCTGATATGGGGTTCGAACTCGCAACTCTTGGATTGGAAGCTACCGGGGCCATGCTTCGAAATGTGTTTAAACATACTGGATTTTCACTAAATGAGCCGTCCCGCGCTAAAGACTAACGTTGTGGACTCTGCGTAAAGAATCGATCCGAATCAGCCTATGCATGCCGCGCAGGCTTACCCGCAGACACCTTTTTCCGCCTCCTGTGGATTTAATGTTTCAGGAATCATTACATTATACTGCGCAGGCTGATCCGGTTCGATCTATTACATAGAGGCCATAATGTTGGTTTTCTCTCTGGACGGCTCATATATTGTTTATTTCTCGCATCAATTGAACGTAGGTACTATGAAACATAATACCTACAGGGCGTTCTGAGAAATGCTACGTAAGCCAATGATAACCGATCCCTCAATCACTGTGCAGTTGTATTTTCTATCGAAAGCTTACGATACACTGAACCACGGCTGGAATGTGTATCGCTAAACCTCGTTCCTCGTGTTCAGACGTGAATGCCATGCTCCAAATAAGACTTCTGATTGGACATCATATACTTTTAGATCCTGAACTTGTGTTATTTTTCAAATGTTTTACATGTACAAAGAGCATAATTGACAAACATTTATTACATATTATAGAATCTCCGAAGGCTTATAATAAAGCCATTGATCGGGTTACGCATCTGCACATAGCGACAAGGGTTCTTTTTTTCTAAAATACATTTAAAAGTGTTTAGAAAATAGAAAAGTATACTAAAAGGACGGTATTTCTGTAAAAAAAAACACACAAGTAATTGCCTACCATGTGTGTAAAATATTGACCCCCATCCGTTGTCAAATCCATGTGTGCAGAGGAATCCGGATGTTGAGTAGCCAATCATCGCTCCGAAAGCTTGTCCTAAAAGGGTGATCAATCACTTCTAAACATATCGAATTTTGAAAAGCGATGTTAGACTAAATAAATTTATAAAAGGAAATTTAACCCCCTCAAAATAAAAAGCTTGTTTTCTACTAAGACAAAATATGACTGTTTGATAGAAAACAAACCCACTGTTAACATTTAGTATGTAAAATAGCCAAGCCTACATATGTTAGTGCATGCCAGTAGTATTCATAAGTTATTTATTATAGATATGAAATGATGTTTTTGTTTTCAAAATACAAATTACACAACTTTCTAGCGGTAGGATTAAACACGATGAACATATTTATCTGTACATACCGAACCAGAAAAACATTATCAAACGACTTCTTTCATTTGGTAACGCCCATCTTCCTAGTAGGGAAAACCAGGCAGGAGGTAAAGGTCCCTATATTAATGAGAGAAGGTTCATCTCAGAGTGAAATGCATTAAGATTAGGTCCGTCCGTTTGTATTTATCTCGTTATTATCCAAACCAGGTTGTATTTGTGTTTATACAACTATTTCAATGTGAGTCGTATACCAATCACGTGTTTGTGTATATCTCCATCCACCTCCGTCCATTTGAGCAGTGCTTTGCGAGAACTATCCATAGACCAGTTAGTAAACGTTTGCTAAAGGATCCTAATGATAATGCATAATTATTTTCAATTCTGAAACACTTCGTTGACTAAATGGCGAACAGATGCAAACTATATGATATATGCTGTGTGAATGCTTCTAAGACATATATAAGAAAACATTTCAGAACCATATTCGGCTGATCTGTATCTTCCCGGTAGCAAAAACCTTATTGATGGATTTCCGTGAACACGTATCATGTTAACATTAATAACATCTCTCAGATTTCCATTATGTTATTTTGGTTCTACAACGTTTTCAACAATTCCAATTATATGACGGTTCCAGTTCTGATCCATTACTAAACTAGGAAATGTGCATTGCCAAAGCGCACTCCATTAAGACAGCCGCGCCGCTAACCATTTGGCCACGGGGGATTCCTTCCAACACCCTTCATTTAGTACAGTTTAATGATGAAACGCTATTTTGTTTCGACATATGAGCCGTCCCGCGAGAAAACCAACGCAGACTAATCCGGGCCGACACATTCCGTCTGAGGGGGATGGAGGTATAGAGTAATTATTCCTGAAACAGAAAACCCACAATATGCGAAAAGTTTCTATCCAGGTAAGCCTTAGCGAAATGCTTATGTTGATCCGACTCAATACTTAACACACAGGCCATATTGGTGGGTTTTTTCGCGGGACGGCTAATGACGTCGTTTGAAAACAGTGTGACATACTTTGCTATATAGAACTGTTGTCCCCTGTACATGTATCTATTTATTGTTTCACACGTTGACTTGGTGGTAAGTGTTGTCTAAGGATTAGAAACTTTTACTCAAAATGTTGATTTTGATGATACATGTTTTTATTGCTGTCTATAGAGAATGAGACTGTTTTACTCACTATTCAGATGTATATGGTTTTAATGAAACTCAGATAGTACTTTAGAATAGAATAGTCAATCTAAATAAGTTACACACATTCAATTTAACAAAACGTTTTACTTAATGACTTACATGTACTATACAGAGAATAAAACTCATGGGCCGTCCCGTGAGAAAACCGACATTGTAGCATCTGCGTAATGTATCGAGCAAATCAGCCTGCAATGTCCACAGAGACTGATCCGAGCCGACACATTCCATCTCAGGGGGAAAGAGGTATAGAGTAATTATTCCTGAAAAAGATAATCCACAGGAGGCGATACGTGTCTGTCCGGGTTAGCATGCTCGGCATGATAAGGCGAATCAGGCTCGAAACTTTACGCAAAGTCCATAATGTTGGTTTTCTCTCGAGACGGCTCACATTTGAATAATTTTAAAAGTACTTGCAGAACAAATCCCGATCAAAATCCGGGCGATGATGATTCCGTATACGTGAACTCTCGCGAGAAGTGGTATCAAAAGCGTCAATATAGATGCAGCTGTAAAACACACTGTTGCAACGATCTTCCCGCCAAACCAGCCTGTGAGGTAACTTCCTGGTATTTGGGAAACGACGAATCCATAGAAAAAAGCAGACACAATGAAAGCTTGCGTTGATTTGTCCCAGGAAAACTCAGCTGCCTGTTTTAATAACACACGGTGGAGAATATAAATTGCTTTGATCAATGGAAATTGGAGGAAATTAGTTACGACTATCAATAAATCGATAGGAAAATTAGAAAACTGAAACAATCTATCCATCAATAAGAAACAGTTTGCGTGATTGAACGCGTTAACAGTATCAGCACGTTTTACGACGCTATGTTTCTTTTTAAAACGGCATCAATCTTAAATCAATGATTATACCACATTCATGGGTTAACTCTTATTTTTCATGAAGCGAGCTAAAACTATTTCATGCGAAATGTCAGTCCAAAATCAGCCTGAGTATAGGTAAAGTTCAATCTCAGTCTACGTTACAGCACTTGTTTTATCAGTGTCTGCATATCATAATGTCCGACTACATGTATTACATGATATGCTGCATAACGGATAAACCAAAACAGAGACGTAAAGAGCTTCTTAAATGTTATACACATGAAAAGTGCTGATATGCTTATTGCACATGCTTTTTTTTCGAGATTTAATCATTATTCTTGTTAAGAAGTACGGATGTGTGATATCGCGATATTGGTCCTATACCTTATATTTACATCTCGATGAAATCATATGGCACATATGTATTAAACCATTACCACACCTCATGCTTTGCATTGACTACAATCGTTCAGACCCATTTAGCCGGCTCTTACGGTGTGAACAAGGATCTGAATGTGGCTGCCATTCTTACTCAGCGTCCCCCGGCCAAAAGGGCCGGGAAGAGGAACGGAAAATATATTAAAGGCGTATGATGGTATAATTTAACAACACAGAAAACATTCTTATATAATTTAAGAGCTCTAGGATGTTCTAAAACCCTTATTTGACCCTCTAACCCTATGTTGTGGGTACTTTAAAGAATCGTCTCAATAATTCCTTTTTGAGTACAAACAACATATGATTTGCTTTAACAACACGAGAGAAGTTATGGGAAAAAGAGCTGAATAACCCTCCTTATCTGGACCTCTTTAATAGGGAATTTCTCCTTTCCAAAGATGTTTAAAATTATGAGTTTGTCCATTGATTGGCGAAATTGGTACAAAGAAGGAGAACACTTAATATACAATCCGTGTGTTACGTGTAACGATTGAAATTACGGAATGCATATTTAAGCCAAGGAATGAGCAAAGATACAAGTTAGCATTTCTAAACAGTAAAGGTTAAGATCAGCGTATCCACCTCCTAATTATTATCAGATTCTACACAAGCTTGCACAGTTTTTCTATCAAACTTGTGTAAGTGATATAAGCTATTCCACGAGACAATCAACAGTATGACCTCTGCGTAATGTATCGACAGATCAGCCTGCGCAATCCGCGCAGGTTAATCCGGGCCGACACTTTCCGTCCCTGGAAGATATAGGTATAGAGTATAATGATTACTGGAATAATGTACAAACATTTTCATGTGCAAACGTATATGAGCGTAGTTAATCTGTATCAGATCTGTACTGTACGCTTTCACAATACAACTCGTAAACCCTTGTCATGCACTGGCTCAAATAATCCATACATGAGCCGTCCCGCGAGAAAACAAACTTTGGTGACTCGGCGTAAAGTTAGGACGGACTGCGCAGGCTGTTCTGGGTCGATACATTACGCAGAGGCCATACTTTTAGTTTTCTTGCGGGACGACTCACATGAAGATTGCCTTGATGAGATAAACCGTCGTCCTCACATTCTCCTACAACACCATTTACTACTGGAGTGACATCTCTGGGTGTACTGTCTGTAGTGGAATCCAACCGACTTTCATACAGATGTAAAGCACTGTTACTGTTATTATAAATATCAGTCCGTACCACATCGTTGATACTGTGGTTTGTATTATACTTGTACTCAAATATCGATGTACCGTTCACATTAAGACTACTGTTTGTTAAGTGTAAATATGTAAGTTGTGTAGTGTTCACTGCATCGCCCGTCATGCAAACAACGGCAATACTCATGTCGATGCGGAAGATCGTCAGAACTGCGCCATATGCAAATCCTAGATACCCAAGAATCCATCTTTGTGAACATATGCACGGAGCTTCTGTTTCTACAATATTTTAAAGATAACAGATTGATTTGAATATTCATAGATTGTCTCGCGTGATAATAATTTACAACATAGGTGATCTTTTGGGGGATGTCTGCTACGATAGCATGTTATGAAAAATGTACAAAAAATGCCATATGAAAATATATTTGACGTTTCTACAGCATAATGAGCATTTTTCCTTTTGTCGCGGCTATTCTCTATTCGATGAGTACATTTTCATTTATTATTATCAAGGTTAAATTGAACGATTTCAAAATATGCTTTATAACTGCTTTAAACACTTCATAGAAAATTCACTGTAAAATGTTATAATACTGTACTCTGTTAAGTAAATAATACATACACAATCCTCATAAAAATGTTAATATTATTATAAATAGTATTATTGTTATGATAAACTTCAAGCTTCTGCACTTTATCTTTTTCCCACTTACATCAAATCAGTAGCAGTGAAAACATTTGTGCAAAGTCTATGAAAGATTGATTAATTTTTTATAAAAGTTGGAATTATAAAAGTTGGAAAAAAAGTCAACAAAAGGACAAATTAATCACTTGCCAAAGTCTCTTTTTTAAGTCGTTTGTTGCCGAAATGTCGAACTGCGTCTATAAGAGGGAAAGGCTTATTCAAAAACTAGTTATGTTAATCTTCTCATTTTGAAAGAACGGACACGTTTAATCAACACTACAATGCATACTAAGTTAAAACAGTGTGTGAAATGAATGTTAATTGTATGCTAACGCATCGAACTCCTTATAGAATTACGTAAAGCGGCTCAATTAGTTTAACTCTTTCAGCTCCAATGGCAGTATTGAGGTTTCTGCAAGCAAACAGATTTAGGTGAATTAGCTCGTAACAAGCTGTCTCAACTTAGATTCGCATTGTTTGCATTTTAATTATCTAAATATTCAAAAACTTGCATTTCATAAAAAACAGAGTGCCTTAATTGTGAACACGTAAGAGACTACTTTAGGGTATTAAGTGCTTTGAGACGTAAATAGAAATGGTTATTGGATATTCTACATGAAATTCACTTCATATTTATGTAGTGGGTTTAGGCGATACACGATTATTATGCTTGAGATAGTGCGTACAACACAAACTAGCTGCTAGCGGGATTCACTATGCGATTACTGTAGTTTTCAACGTTCTTTCAGTTATATCAAGATTTTCTGGTACCCCGCGGTACATCGTATAGCGGGGTACCTTTGTCCTGACGTTCTCTGAATACAAACCGGTTTGTATACGCA
>JAUELF010284153.1:0-10306 GCA_031471495.1 Clinocardium nuttallii | reverse complement strand
GGTATTGTGATCACCCGGCGCCACTCGGTCAGCGACCTGTCGAAGTCAATCACCCGGCGCCTGTGGTCGTCGATCAACCAGCGCCTGTCGGTGTTTGTCGTCGCCAGTTACCCGGTATTTTGTAGATGTGCGTCGTCGTCAAAACCCGGTGCCTGTCTGTAAACAACATACTCTTTAACCACTTCAACCAAACAACATGTTATGTTGACCAATAAAGTTCCCATCCTAGATGTTCTCCCACAAAACTCGACTTCTTCCGAGGCATAACTATCCGTTTGTATAAGTGGAGGCTTGAAGTTCAATGATTGAGCAAAGAAAATACAGAGATTAGCTGTTAACTTACGTTATATCCGTATCATGTAATATCTTCAAATCCATATGTCGACCAGGACCAACGGCAGGTATGTTGTTATTGCCGTCCTTGCTGGAAATGTGTCTGCAAAAAATATGATTTGATAGCAATTTCTTGGCATTATAAAAGTATGAATGTGATCGATTATCAAGGATTATATGGATCCACATATGTATGTATATGAATACTACGTTTCTACAAACATATTAGAATATTGACATTTTTACATCTTTCAGTTAGGCGCCAAAGATCCAGATCTCCCTATGCCTTTTTGTATAATCATCACTCAGAACGCGCGTCTCGATAGCGGGGTTTAAGATTGCTTAAAACAATTGACTTTACATCGCAACAATCATTTTACATTTATTAATCACGTTCGATGTCTGCTTCCTGGAGACACATCCAGTTATCGCACCGTGGAAATGCACAACCCGCTTACCGCGGGATTCGAACCTTATAACTTTTATATTTTGTTCGGATGCTTGTATTTCACAAAATATAACCCTGGAATAGCTTGAGGCTACATCATATTCTCGACCCTGAAATAATACCGACTGGCTTGAGGCTACAGCATCTTTCTCGGCCCTGAAACAATACCGACTGGCTTGAGGCTACATCATCTTTCTCGGCCCTGAAACAATACCGACTGGCTTCAAGCTACAGCATCTTCTCAACCCTGGAATAATATTGACTTGTTTGAGGCTACATCATCCTTCTCGACCCTGGAACAATACCGACTGGCTTGAGGCTACAGCATCTTTCTCGACCCTGGAACAATACCGACTGGCTTGAGGCTATAGCATCTTCTCGACCCTGGAATAATACCGACTGGCTTGAGGCTACAGCATCTTCTCGACCCTGGAATAATACCGACTGGCTTGAGGCTACAGCATCTTCTCAACCCTGTAATACTACCGACTGGCTTGAGGCTACAGCATCTTCTCAACCCTGTAATAATACCGACTGGCGTGAAGCTACAGCATCTTCTCGACCCTGGAATAATACCGACTGGCTTGAAGCTACAGCGTCCGCCTCGAGAGTACGAAACCTGTGTTCGATCCCAGGGTCTCCTACCGAATAGTTTTAATAATGTTGTAGAGGCTTTCTTCTTTGGTGTAATGGTGATGTCAGTAAGAGCTTAACAGCAGTATAAGTAATTTACCCAGGAACGCAATGAATGAAAGAACTACGGTTTGAAGGTGGCGTAAAACACCATATAACATAGTAACTGGTTACCTTCCTTAAAAGACTGATTGACCTATTTTCTTCACGTAGATCGTTCGTTTAACATTTTCCCCACATTTAGCAAATCTTCAGAAGACGACTTTCAAAACAATTTGGAAATTTCTCAAATGAAAGTAAATCTTTAAATATATGTGTAAACAGTGTGGCAAACGTAGAAATTAAACACGTTGAGCAATTTCTCCGTTTGCCACAATGTTTTTCGAAAGTCGTGCTGTATACGCGTTTATACATGGGAAAGGGATAAAGCCAGTGGAGTAAGTAGTTAACCCTTTCCGACGTGCAGACGCATTTAGACGCAATAGAAACAGACGACTTTTAAAAACATTTAAGCCAAAGGTGAAATTGCTCATAATGAGCAATTTCTCCTTTGGCAACAATTTGTTCAACTTTATTTAACAATCAAACCATCTTTTATGGTGATTTTTCACTTTTTGGCCACTATGTTTTCAAAATTGTCTTCTGCAGATTTGCTGTATGTTGGAGGGTTAAGAAAAACTTACCTACAGCTTGCCACTCTAGAACTACACAATGTAAAATTATCCTTGTAGTAGTCCCATACCGACAGATGCCACAACGGTTCGTACATATAGAATGTATCGGGTCTGAACCCCAGAAACCGCCCGCTGAATGTCGACCCACTGTTCATATAGCCACTTAGTAAAACATCGTACATAGGCTTCAGAGAAACGTGAGCTGAAATAATTCATAATATTCACTAGAGCCATTCACACGTGAATCGACGAGCGTGTTTATTGTTTGTTTTGTTTTGCGAGCAGACAAAGTTAGATAGAATGGAGTCCGGGTGCAATACCCTAACTCTTTCCGAGAAGAACCCTTTGTGTGTTAACGTGCCCGGTGTGTAGCCACGCGAAGTATTTTTTCCTGGAAAAGAACCAGTACTTGACCTCTAGTTGAATGGGGGACGCTTTAAAGCAATCATTAAATTCACAGAACCTGTACCGGGATCCGAACCACAGACCTCTAGTGTGTACACCACTAGACAATCCCACCACTCTAAAAGCACCGACCTGCGTGTGTATGTGTGGTACATGTATCGGCGAGGAAACAGATTATCCTGCGATTACGTGCAGTCTATTCAGGACATGTGCCCTGTTGGTCGTCTCATCGTAATATCGTTATACTACAACAACAACATTTATTTGGCAATAAGCATTACATATGCATCTGGCTTTAATACAAAATGTTCAAAGTAGATGTTACACATATATATATATATATGGTAGAAACATTGGAAGTAAAGAAATGTTCAAAAAAATTCAGAGAAGCTTTGAAAGATATATAAAAATACATAATGCTACGTGTAATATTTAATTAATTATCTAATTGATCTTTTAACTGCGATGCATAGTAAATATAATTGGATAGAAATGTTAAACAATTGTCAAAGAAACTTTGATAGATATATAATAGTACATTATGATATGTGAGGTTACTTTTGTGTTCACTGATGAGTGATGGTACCAGTTTTTGAAGTTTATCGATTGATTGCCAACTACAATAATAAGGTTTTAAATATTGTTTACGTTTAACTCTATATACTGGACAGACTATATTTATAAAAGCATATCGCCATTAAATCAACGACACAGTTCGGCATTTGAGAGCAAGTGTAATTAATGTGAGAACTTCTGTTGAAGGTTGAATATCGATAGGGCATTTATGATGTATTCAGAGATCCAAATCAATCTACGTATCAGCGCAAGAGTCGCAAACAAACAGAATATGAAAAAAGACTCGACAGTGGAAAATAGTATACATCTTTAAAGAAATTAAAACCAACATTGTGGAGTCTGCGTAAAGTGTCGACTCGGATCAGCCCAAGCATGCCTTGCAGGCTTACCCGCACAGGCACATTTCGCCTCAGGCTGATCTGGGTCATTACGCAGAGGCCATTATGTTGGTTTTCTCGTGGAACGGCTCATAGGTATGTCAATACGTACGGTTCAATATTTTCGTCTGCTTGTTATATTCCTCAAGTCTTGATTTTACCGTTCTGTGTGTTGTTTCGAGAACCACGAATGAAACTGAAACAATATTAATATCATATAATGTGTAAATTTTTTAAATTGAGTGTAGCGAATCTTAGATAAAGATTTATGATTTAAATATTGATCTCTGACTAACCTAAGATAAATTTTGTTGTATTTGATCACTGTGTTAATTTATTTTGTCACATGCGTCAGGGCCGGGCCGCCCCGGTATCTCAGCCGGTAGCGATTGATGTTAATCCAGTGAGTTCGAACCCCAGCTCGGCAAACATTCTTTACGAAATTTGACAAAAGTCACTGTGACAAGCGTCATTCGTCTTCCACCAATGGGCTAACAGTCTATGTGGAAAAGCAGCCAGTTGGTACGAAAGTATGTTGTATGGAATTCTGGTGTGAGAAAGTCATGAAACAGAGTAGATAAACTGGCCGCCGTTATATGACTGATAAATTGTTGAAAACGGCTTTAAACCAAAATCAACCACATGCGTCGGTGATGCAAAATCGGGAAACCAAAAAACGGAATAAAACTTACAACATCTTATCCAATACTCACGGATGATAACAAAGCCGAATAATGCTGAAACCACCATGTATTTCCGTATTCGCCTGGTATGAATTATATACAACAGCTTCGTTCTCAGGATCCCCATGTTCCATTCACGAGGATTATTTCCATTTGACCACATGGAGTCGTTAATAAGTCCGGAAAACTATCATTTCCATTATCGGATTAGCCCATCCCTTCATCGGCTACTCGTGAATGTTTTAAACATGTATCATCTATATAACACACGTCCCGTGATTTCAATAAACACCAATAAAAGTCGGTTTCTTGCGGAGTTTAAACTATTATCATGAGATAAAATTATTCGTAACGTGCAATGTCTCCTGTTAACAGTCTCTAACATTATAAAAAAAATATGCGGAATCGGCAGCGATACTTTTTTAAACGAGACAAAGTGTTTTAGTACATCAAACAAAGATACAACTGCGTGAACATGTCGCCATTAACAATTGACGGTCTTTGCTCATAAATAGAATCGCTCTTGCTTGAAAAGTGTACAAGTTAAACTCTCGCAAATCATTAGTTAACGCTTTTCCGGTTCTTTCATCAGTAGTAACATACTGTACACTTTTGCTTTTCTTTTTCACTGACGCTAATGACGAGAACAACCTGTATTATCCATAATTGGATTGAATGTGGTTAAACGCCGTTTTGAACAGTTTCTTAGTCATATTACGGCGTTCACCTACTCATGTGTTTCCTGGTTTTCTCACACCAGTACTCCACACAATCTTGCTATAATTTGATACAGCAATGTCTGTGTGCTTTTTAATTGTCTATTAGATCTGCCAAAATATAATTACGTCCTATCTGTTTCTAAAATGGTTTCCTGAAATAATGTTTATAACAATGAATACAATTATTTGAGAAATATCAATTTGTTATCGGGTTAATAATTGGGTCTTCCAGAAAGGAAAAACAATCATCGGATATTTGTAGTTTAACAAGCATAGGACATTTATAGTTTAGATTAACCCTTTCCCTCACATAGACGCTTTCTGAGGACACTGCAGCAGACGGCATTTTGAAAACATGGAGATAAAAGAATAGACTAGAAGCAATTGCTCAAAACAAGCAATTTCTCCATTTGTCACCATGTTTTAAATTTTATTCAATTACTGTTCTTTCATTTAAATGGAGTTTCCATTTTTGTCGGGTATGTTTTCAAAGTCGTCTGCTGCAAATATGTCGTGTGTGGGAAAGGGTTAAATACACTAACTATAGATATGTCTACGCAACCATTATATTGGATATAAACGTAGAGTTGTTACCACAATGTTTTGTGTGGGTGTTTTTTAGGCCAACAATGCAGAACTTTGTCTCAAATAAGTACCGGTTGGTTTCCCTATAGCGCCAATTTATCAATCTTATTGAAAAGGAGACAATATAGAAAATATACCATAATCATCATCACAAAACGGGTGTATTTGGTTATTGGGTCGATCTATATAGTTTCTGATATTGCATATTTCTTAACACTGTTTACACATTTGTTTATATGAACTTTACCGAATAACTAATTTAAAAAATATTCACCCTACAAATCTGAACGAATTCAATTACTGTATCATATCAATTCTCCAAATAAGCCCGCGACAAAACCAACATTACCACCACTGCGTAATATATCGACTCAGATCGGCGCAGTCCGTGCAGACTGATCCGAGCAGCCAAATTCCGTCTCAGGGGGATAGAGGTATAGCGTAATGATTACTGAAACAGAAAATCCGCAGGAGGCGAAAAGTGTCTATCCCGATAAGCCTGCGATGCATACCTATGCTGATCCGTTTCGATACGTCACAATGTTGGCTCTCTCGCGGGACGGCTCAAACGTGGAATTTTTTAACCCAAAAGGGATTCATACATACTACGATTAACTCACACATTTTGTGCAGTCTTTGCAATGCCTTTCATGTGACGCGTATTACAGTGAGAAGTAAATATTTTATTATAGTGGCATGTGTATATACATCATTCAAACACAATAGTACAAACAGAAATAAATAACACCCGGTCCCTATGGGCCTACACTCACTTTTAAAAGAAGTCTAGTTAAGAAAATGAAAAATGTAGATGTTGATCCTAGATGAGTGGTCTTTCAATGTTTGATATCTGTCGAATTTGAGTTACATATTTCTTTTAGTATCATATTTCTTCATAACGACGACATTTGTAAGACGATAAGGAGCCCTACTAGTGCGTACTCCTGCTGATTAAGTTGCAGACAGTCTGTGATATACTGACGTAAAAGCGTTTATCGTGCATGAATTATGTATGGCGTCACTTGACTCGACTTATTGATTGTAGGTGGCGCTTCAACTCCTTTTGCCACGTTTGAGTGCTAAGCCCATTTTATATCCTTGAACTGGTTTGTTAACCCAGTGATCATGAATTTATAAGTGAACTGTCGCCTTGTTACAACTGAAATAATGTTTAAAAAGGCGTAAAATCCTAGTTAAACAAATCCTTGGGTTACAGTGCCAGACGCGTTTTCTTTCCCCGTTGATAGCCGAGTAGAATCAAACATTGATTGGTTTAACTATAGATACGTATTTCAAAACACTTAACCCTTCCACATACTACAAATATGCAGTAGACGATTTAAACAAAATGTAGGGAAAATATTGAAAGTTTCTAACCCCTTCCCTCATACGACAATTTTGCAGCTGACGACTTTAAACATATATTGTCAAAAATAGAAAATCTCTATAATTTAATGGATTACCTATGACTTAACATGGCAAAAGGAGAAATTGCACGTTTTGTGCAATTTCTTCTTTTGTCACTTTGTTTTCAAAAAGCCGGCCGTCTGACGCAGAGGCGTCAGAAAGCGTCTATTATGTGGAAAGGGTTAAAGAGAAAGTTAATTATTGAAAAGAGTTGACAACACATTGGCAAAGGGAAAGTCAATCGTCTCGTGTTTTTTTCTTCTTTAGTGACATTTTTCTTCAAAAGTCGTCTGCTGGAGATGCGTCACCATGCGTCTGTATGTGGACAAACTTGACACGATACGTCAACATGCGTCTGTATGTGGACAAACTTGACACGATACATCAACATGCGTCTGTATGTAGAAAAACTTGACACGATACATCAACATGCGTCTGTATGTAGAAAAACTTGACACGATACATCAACATGCGTCTGTATGTGGACAAACTTGACACGATACATCACCATGAGTCTGTATGTGGACAAACTTGACACGATACATCAACATGCGTCTGTATGGACAAACTTGACACGATACATCAACATGCGTCTGTATGTGGACAAACTTGACACGATACATCAACATGCGTATGTATGTGGACAAACTTGACACGATACATAGTTACATTGCTGGGAACAGTTCCTTTGTTACTGATGGATTTATTAATATATAAACGGCGATTCCATTAATTGTCCGAGAAAGGTCTATCGACATTAAGCGCCCTGATTCATGTCGGCCAATGGTCATTCTGATAATTGGAGCTGGTTTTCTATTTCCCACAAAACATATCTTAAGATTGAAAAACGTATGACTGTGACCTGCATATGCACAAAACTGGCCTTAGTCATCAGTGTTTTCACATCAAAGTGTCCTAAATTTTGTCTCGAGGCTCTAATAAATCTCGATACGTGGACGGTGATCCAGGAAAACCAACGTGAATGTAACTTATATACGTGTGGAATAAGATCGGAATGAAAAGCAAACACTGTACAGCAATCAGACTGTGCGGATGTAAGATTTATAACATGGATTTTAACAGAATATTGGACTGACAATCGCTGTATAACGTTACTAGTTGTATTTGTTTTAACGTTCATGCATGAAATGACGCAAACTGAAACATTGTAACATATCCACTTATTGATCAGTACACAGAGTATCTGTTTTCAAAGTACAAACAATGATAACTTTTCCTGAACATTTATTTATCAGACTGTTCACACGTAAATAATTCTTTATGACCTCACTATCTGGAGAGATTAGATCATACATATACAACATACAAGGATAATTATAATGTCTATTAAAAAACAATGAAGAAACATGTAACAAAAACCTAATATGTATAACATCAGGGAATTCTATCAGTGTTTCCAGATAACATATGAGCCGTCCCGCGATAAAACTAACAGTATGGCCTCTACGTAATGTAGCGACCAAGGCCAGCCTGTGCAATCCGTGCAGACTGATCCAGGTGACACATTTCGTCTCAGGGGGGTTAGAGGTATAGAGTTATGATTCTTGAAACAGAAAATCCACAGGAGAAGAAATGTGTATATCCGGGTTAGCCTGCGCTGCATGCTTTGGCTGATCCGGGTCGATTACGCAGAGTCCACACTGTTGGTTTTCTAGATTTTTACGGCTCATACATACAAAAGCATTGACGGTATAGTTGATGATTGTTGAGTCGGTTGATAAACGATTGTTTAAACTGAAACATTGTGCAAATAAAGCATACGAGCGATGATAAAATATTTAACAATGATAGTTCCGTAACATGCTATCTTTAAAATGATAGTTCCGTTACATGCTGTCGTTTGTTTGATGTCGAAGATAATAGCCAATTACTAATGGTGTCTGATTCCAATCAGTTGAACCATCATATACTTGGAAATACGAGGATGTAGATTACGTTTACATTCACGTGCAAGGATTAAATATCTTTCAAGTATAGCAAACAAACATTATGGAATCTGCGTACCGGTAATGTATCGATCCAATTCATCATGCGCAGTCTAATCTGGGCCGACTAATTCGGTCTCAGGGGGGAAAAAGGTATAGAGTTATGATTCATGAAACATAAGTCTTACACAATATTCGAAGGAACACATGTGTCACGTGCTAATAAATCACAACGTTTTGGACAGACAAATGAATATTTGATTCATATGTGTCAGCCCCGTCAAGACATACATATTGATGTGTAATGTATACCGGTGCGTTCTCGGAGGTAAGCCACTGTGGATGACGTATTTAGACACCTACCGCGTTGTACGCTGCTTAACATCTTGAAAGTCAACCTACATAACAACGTCGCTAAAAGGCCGACTTCCATAAGTGTAGAAGTTGTATTTGTACTCGCTTATACTCCGTTCCCGTTGGTTCATATTAGGTTATGGTTGAATGAATAAAAATAAACAGGTTGTTATATAGTTTCCGTGCACAGTTTGTACACTATATCTAGGTATCAATTATTAAACGTAAAAGTCGACAGGGTAATGTGAAACTAATGGATCGGATACGCAATGGCGATATGTATATACATATATCAAAGAACTGTAAACTGATACCATAGCTAACGATAAACACAAGGTGGATGCAAACGCATCCTGCACGTAACAGAGGCGCTCTACCTGCTTCCGTTCATGGAACGCTCAACAGACCGACAGTGTTTATTAATAACAAATCTACTTGCATAAGATGTGTCTACATTGTATGTTATAAAGACCAAAAAATAGTAATAATGGCTGCCCTCCTTGGCGCTCAGGGTTGCGGGTTAGGATAACGACTGACAGGCTGGTGTCTGGATACATGACAGAGTATAGAACTGGTAACTTAAGCAGGAATTGTAGTAATAACTGATATGTTTTTAAAGCGACGCTATCATTTTCTGTTCTCCTAAATTAAACAATTTTAGAAAGAATCTAGGTTTTAGGTTTAATATTAATTTATTTCTAATCGACTGCTTCAAAATACTTCTGGAAATGCGGCAGGGGGTAAGGTTGGGGCGAAGCGTTACCCCGAAAGAAAAAGAAACACGTAGGCTTCTTGCTTGTGTACACTTATTTCTCCGATTAATCTTATAAATGTATAATGGAGCTTACACAATTAAAGCTTGTGATATGGCATTGACGCCACTTTCACAGTCCCCTGGAGTTTTATACCAAACATATAATATACAATAATACACAGAACTTAAAGTACATTTGTACCAATTGAAATTTGTTCATCAACATAGCAGAGAACTTTTGAAAACCTTGTCAGGATAATGAACTTATAATAATTATTTCTCCTTTCTCCCAAAGTGTTTTCTTCGTTTACTTATTATTAGTTATTTCAGCATGCATCACAGGCATCTGAATTTCTATAACAGCAAAAAATGCAGAAAAATACAAATTAACTCGTTAAATTTCTCAAAAAGT
>JAUELF010284142.1:0-10307 GCA_031471495.1 Clinocardium nuttallii | reverse complement strand
GGTTCAGGAGGGGACGTAACTATCACAAATACCAAATGGACACCTAATGCCGGTGTCAATTCTTGGAGCAACGAAAAAACATGTAAGTTTGTTGTTAAACCTCGTTGTTTCTGCATTGTGTCTATTATAAAGTGCATAGTATAAACGAAAACATTTGAATTTTAGTTGTTAACGTTTATGCCATTCACAATGTATCTTTGGAACGTTTAACAAGCCACACCAGCTAGTATCCACTTTGATCAGATTGGGGTTATGTGAGTTCGAACCCTGCAAGTTTCGGCTTTTCATATTTTTTCCAAACGATTGACAAAAGTCATTACGACAAGTCTCATTCCACTGATTGGAATAATAGTTTATTTGGGAAGGTATCGAAATGCCTGGGGATCACAAACACCCATTATGTTTCAGTGTTCGTTTCCTTTACACGATGCAAAAATGTGTATAACGGTAAATCTGCATATATAGGAAACTAAACGCGAAATAATCGTTTCATCGACACAATGTTAACGACAAAATCCTGGAACTTACTTAGTTTTCGCGTGAAATAGTTCTGTTTAAGTGTATATGAAAGGCAGTGTTTGTAATTTATTCATTTAATGTTATACTTGTAACAGCTGGAGGTGGTTCTTGGAGCTATGTAGCAGGCGCTTCCAGCAGTGGTTCTATCGTAAGTGGAGGTGCTGCTGCAGGCGGTACGAGCAATATGGGCGGGGCTAGTACAACAGGAGGCGTAAACAGTATGGGAGGAGTTAATACTATGGGAGGCGTAAACAATATGGGAGGAGCTAATACAATGGGGGGAGCTGGTAATATTGGTGGCGTAAACAGTATGGTTGGCGTAAACAGTATGGGAGGAGTAAACAGCATGGGAGGAGCTGGTACTATGGGAAGCAACATTATGGGAGGAGCTGGTACTATGGGAAGCGTAAACAGTATGGGAGGAGCTGGTATTATGGGAAGCAACAGTATGGGAGGAGCTGGTACTATGGGAAGCGTAAACAGTATGGGAGGAGCTGGTACTATGGGAAGCGTAAACAGTATGGGAGGGATGAATTCTATGGGAAGCGTTAACAGTATGGGAGGAGCTGGTACTACGGGAAGCGTAAACAGTATGGGAGGGATGAATTCTATGAGAAGCGTTAACAGTATGGGTGGAGTTAATACCATGGGAAGCGTTAACAGTATGGGAGGAACTAATACTATGGGAAGCGTAAATGGGATGGGAGGAGCTAGTAATATGGGAGGAGGACTTAGCAATATGGGAGGCTTAAACGGTGCTGGAGGAACCATGACTTGGACGGAACTTGTACGTCAATTTCAACAACAAGTATGTTTTAGAATTTTATTTGATATTATCAGAATAATAAAAGTGTTTACTATCATGTCGTAGTATGCAACAACATACAATGATGCTGCTAAAACTACAAACTACACTACGCTAGCCACATACGAACAGAAAACACATGTTACGTTTCTCAACGAAATCCAGTTCTTTTGACTTTTGGTTTGTACCGGGAACAACGAATAAAGCATACTCAAACGTTCCATATGACGTTTTTTCTTGTTGTTGTGTTCATGAACTACAGGCCGCGAATAGCAAAATGGGTCGTATACAGGATAGACATAATATGATTCCATATAGAGATATTGGGGAAAATACACGTTTTCATTTCTATACAGTATACGTTCATATCCGCCTGTACACCTGCAACGTCTTACTAGAACCTGTATATATGGAAGGACGCATTTTAAAAGCTTATGTTGGTTATATGTAAACATTGTAGATATTGAAAAGAGTTTGCGGGTGCATTACACTATTCACATGGATCAACTTGTTCGTGTTCGAATTAAAAAATCTGGTTTTTACTAGGTACGTAAAGCACAGTTCATGCTATGCTGTACGTAGAAGCCTCAATCCATATATGGCCGAACTTTTAATCATTTTTTTTTTATTGTAGAATGGAAGTTCATCTTCGTCTGGTAACGATCCCAGCAGGGCCGCTGTTTTAGCTTTAATGCAACAATTACAACAAATGCAGGGTCAAGGACAAGGACAACAAGGTCAACAAGGTCAACAAGGTCAACAAGGTGGTCAGAATGGACAGTGGTCATGGAAATGGTCATCAAACACAGGTACCTTTCACTGAATAATTATATCAACACGGTTGACATATCTTTACAAGTGTAATACACTTTGTCTATTTCATTACCATATGCTCGCGCATTGTTTCGAATGTGGATATATTTTAGCTTACCAAATATTCAACTGTGCAGATAGTTGTATAAAGTAAAATGGGGATACGACATGTTATTTTAGAGACAGTAGGCTCTTTTAGTTTTAGTTTATGAGGACTGAGAAAGACAAGCCTGCTTTAACCACTTAAATGATTGCAGCCGCACCACTGAATTCTCCAAATACCGCACTCTACTCAAAATGTTCTCAATTTGACAATACACACAGCATTACAGTTACTACAATATAAATATAAGTAAACATAATATGCAATCTAATCTTAATAGCCATTGATTTAAAAATCGCCGATTATCCGTATCAGCATTATACGTTTTGCAAGACAATATCAAAGTAGTAAACTATGCATTCCCATCAAAAATGAGTTGACAACAAGAGTGTACTTGAATGATATTCACCTTATTTTAAAAAAAGTTCTTATAGAAGAATTAACAAAAACCAAACGTTGTTTGTTCCATATTGTTTTAGGTGGAACAACCACAGGAAACCAAATCGACACCAAGAAGATGGACGCCATTATGAAACAAATACAAGAGGCCGCCATGGCTAAATCTATGTCTATGAACGGTGGTGGTACTGGTTCAAACATGGTCGGGTCTAAGAGGACCGTACAAACCGTTGTCGATTCCAGCCAGCCAATGGGTAACGAGATAAGTGGTGGTCGCGTAGTAGGAGGAGCTTTTGGACAGTTCAGCCAATCATCAACCGGTGGAAACATGGGTGGTACGCAGACAGTCGATGGTGCTTTCGCCGATGGTAGTTTTTCGGGTACTGATTTATTCCATTAAAGTGTGTTTTATTAAGGTGTAACCTAGGTGTTACTAATGTGTTTGCACTACCCAAATAACAACCAAAAACTGTAATGGCTCCTTTTAAGAGAATAGTAATCAAAGTAAACTCCATTGTAAAATTTAAGTCAAGTAGAGTCTTGGAATACCAATGTGCTGATTGAAAGATTGAATCAATTGTTCTCTATCTACAATTCAGGGTCTCAGGCAAGCGGTGGAATGACATCACAAAGCGGCACTAGTGGTCAATCTGGTCAAACTGGTACAATGTCTGGCCAGGGTTCCATTGACGGCCAATTCGTACAAACAAGTGGTAGCGGTCAGTTTGGACAGACTGGGGGAACGTCTGGTCAGAGTTTTAATAGTAACCTCTTTGGACAAACAGGTGGAATGGGGGAACAAGGTGGATCGCGCGGCCAATCTGGTCAAACTGGTACAATGTCTGGTCAGGGTACCATAGACGGCCAATTCGTACGAACAAGTGGTAGCGGTCAGTTTGGACAGACTGGTGGAATGTCTGGACAGAGTGTTAATGGAAACCTTTTCGGACAAACAGGTGGAATGGGACTACAAGGTGGAGCAGGCGACCAATTTGGTCGAATCGATGTTAGCGATGCTAATGTGATCAGACAAACCGTCCGTGTAAGTCTCTTTACTTATGTAACGCATGCATTTGAGACATCTGCATCAAACGATTTTTGATAACAGACTGTATCCAAGATTATTAAATAAATACATTTAAGTTTCCAATACAGTTTACAACCGGTCAGCTATGCGATAAAGCTTCTTTCGTGTACGAGCATAAAGGAAATAAGAGAGAGTTTGATTAGACTGCGCGAATTAGAAGGTTTTCCCTGGAACTGAAAGTGGTCACCAAGTCCTGCGAATCGTATTTTGTGTGTTGTAGCCAGTGTTATGTATTTTAACACAGTCGTATGTTATATTAAAGCAAGATTCCAAGCTCATTACAACCAATTGTTCATAACATTTAGTCAAATAAATATTACTATTTATTATAATTACTAGGGTGAATCCAAACCAGGCATACCTAACCGGTTTGCACCAAGAGGCACCCAAGCTAAAGGCGTTAAGCCAGAAAGAGCTGACGGAAGTATTATTGGACTGACAGTTCCAAACCAAGGCAATTTCATTTCAGGCGCCACAGTTATAGGTAAGTTTTATGTCACTTAATTTAAGCAACGCGCTTATGGACATTAAATGGCATGTTTTCATACTGGCATAGTATTATCTGGCAAAAGAAGCATTTTACCTGCGAGATTTTACCTTTTCAAATGAATCTTATATATATATATATATATATGTGAGCCGTTCCAAGAGAAAACCAACATAATGGACTCTCCGTGATGAATCGACTCAGATCAGCCTTTGTGGTCCGCGCAGGCTAATCCGGGCCGACACATTCCGTATCTTGGGGATAGGGGTATAGAGTAATGATTTATGAAACAGAAATTCCACAGGAGGCGAAATGTATCTGTCCGGGTTAGCCTGCGCGGCATGCTTAGGCGAATCCGGGTCGATACTTTACGTAGTCCACAATGTTGGTTTTCTTGATTGATACCCACATTCAACAAATCTGCAGCAGATGACTTTGAAAATGTTTAGTAGCAATATAAGAAAAGTCACGATAGATGAAAGTATAACCATTAAATATATTGGAAGCATTGTGGCAAATGTAGAAATTGCTCATTATGATCAATTCCTCCATATGCTTCAATGTTTTCAAAGAGGTCTGCTTCAGAGGCGTGCGAGGATGTGTATGTAAACAAAGGAATATGGAGTCACTGAACTTTCAATTAACACGGAACAGTCTCCGTGATGCAGTGGATAGAGAATCCGGCTTGAAGCGGGGGACCGGAGTTCGATCTCCGGTCGAGACATATCAAATGGTAATAGTGACTTTCCGACGTTTAGAGTCACGGGGACATTGTTATGACTGATACATCGCTGTCAGGATAAATACTATAACTGAAATTGTGTTGAAAGATGCATAACACGCCACTCAAACAAATACACAAAAAAAATCAATTAACGCATTAAAATGGTAGCCTATTTCCTTCACTGTATGAATACATTGTTTAATTAACAATATAAACGTGTAAATGGAAGCGACGTAAAACTTGGTTTATATATATTTGTGTGTGCTAGTATTGTCCATGTTGATTGTATTGTCAAGTGAGGAACATATAAAAAGGTCAGTTAAAAATGCCATGTTATGAATTCATCACGAGACAGTTCATATAGCACGGTTGGTACTCTGTTTTCTAAACAAAAGTATTTGATAAATCTAAACGTTCAACTGAAGCAAAATGATATACTTCTCTCAATGTATAGGTAAGGGCGAAGGCACAGTCAGAGTCACGAAAACAGAACCTCAATTAAGAATCACCGATATCGTCCAGCAAGTCAATCCCGCTTCCTTTGACGCCTCAATGGCAGGCAGTTCCGGTTTCACTTCTTCCGGTGGCGCTGGTATTTGGTCCGCGCCTGGATTACAGCAATCCGGTGGTTCGGCAGGTTCTAATCAGTTTATAAGCCGGGAAACCGTATCACAAGGCGGAAGCAGAAATTCAGGAGGCGCTTTTACCCAATTTGGTAGCGTTGCCGGAAGTGGGGGCGGAGTCAAGCGCATTGTTGACACTCACATGAAGAAGATCCCAGGTGGCGCTGTTACATTTAACGCAGACGGTGGAGTTAATTTGGCAAGCCTTGGACTTGGAGGTGCTGACGGGGCGAATATAATCAGACAGACTATGAGAATGGACCCGAGTGGAAGTGGTCAATTCATCGATGCAAATACATTAAATCGCGGATCTGCTTCAGGTAAAACATTTTTACACATTTCACGTTTTACTCAACGCTGTTAATCTTTGATAAATAGATAAATTCTTAAATGCAATTTGATATAGAAAAAGTGCAATTTAAAGTTGCTTTGAAACGTCATACTACTGGATAGATATACTGTGTCTGCTCTGCATTTAATACCTTATTATATTAATGAATACAAATGTCTTGATAAGTGGCGTTATGTGTTCGAAAATCATGATTATGCCATCTAGCCCTGTGTTCTGGGTACACACAATAATGGTCCAAGACTCCCAGTACGACTCTTTCATAGAGTTTACCTCCGCCCCCCGCCTAGACAATGGGACTCATGACACGTTTTGGACGAGTGTATAAGTAAAATCAACTTGTTTGTTTTAGGTCAAGCATTTGGACAAATGTCTACGACCGGTGCCGGCAACACTATGGGACTTCAGAACAGAGTGGGCTTCGCTGGACTTGGTTCCCAGACTAACCAAGGATTCTTTCCCTTCCTCACACCAGATGGTATTGATACACTTTTAGACGGGTTTGCTGGCAAAAAACGCAGGAAAAGGTATGATTACATTATCAATATAAGAATAGTAGATTAGAATAAAGGCAAAATATATTTTAAGTTCCTTTACATCTGTAATGTTTACTGCTTTTAGGCATTCAAAATAACATTTACACACATTTAGGTGAAGGTCAATTTGTATATAAATATTTTCCAGTTTCGGTCTGAGGTGTGTGTTTAATTTGTAAATATGCATCGCAATATCACCCATATTAAAACGCAGGAACTTAATTATAATATTCAGATAAATAGTCTAAGGTAACTTAAAGCTTAGTTATCGTCTTCGAAACAATTTTCTGACTTATTGTGGTACGTACCACATTCTACCTTAGTGGTAATATATAAAACAAAGCTTAAATAAATCTTCCAAGTGGAAACATTCCATTATTTCTAATTACAGTGATACGTTAAAAAAAATACAGACATTTACGCTGCAACAACATTCATGTAGGTCATATAATGTAGTTCAGTATTTGTTAAATGTGTGTTTTTTCTGATTCATTCGGTTGTTGTGGACATATACAAAAGAAATGCCTATGTATACCTGCTAAAATAAGAAGAGTTTTATATTGATGACGTTATAATGTTGGTCATGTTTTGATCTCTTTGGAAACATTTTTGACAACCATTTCAATAAGGAGGTATACACATGTGTGTCAATGGTCTTTGTAACTTGGCGTTGTGCATATTTCGAAAAACTGCGAAACTGAATGAATATTGTTCAATCTGTCATGATAACAGATAAGAAATAAGAAAATGAAAATTGTTCACCCTATAAACTGTTTTATATTACAATAGGTCTACCAAATCACGATCTTCCCGAAGGAAAAGAGCTGCTGCTAAACCTGCTGCTAAACCTGCTGCCAACAAACAAGCGTATCAGGCGCTTGTCACAAACTGTCAAGGTCAAGATGGCCAAGGTCCGTCAATCATGGTCGTGGCCAACCAGGGCGATGTCCAGTTTGCCCTGAAAACATACGGCTCCAAGGATCCCGGTATTGTCTCTATTCCTGCTGTAAGTATAATCAACACTTCACCATTTACTCACGCAGTTTGACGTATCTGTAAAAGACGACTTTTGAACATATAATGCCAAATGGAAAGATTACTCATAATGGACAATTTCCCTTTTTGCCACAATGTTTTCAACTATATTCAATTCACTTATCACTATCATTTACAGAAATTTTAGTTATTTGTTTACCAAGTCGTTTGTTGCATATGTGTCGTATGTGGGACAAGGTTTATTGTTTGTGCTAAACGATGGTTATGGATATGTCAGATGAATGAGTAAGCTTGCTGCATTTCCGTATTGATTTCTTCCTTTTTTATATGGGGTGTTTATGCCGTTTCCAACGCTATTTTAATGATATTACGATGGCAGCACACTCATTTATAAGCACTAGCTGACAAACCATTACTTGGCTCATCCCTTGTCCTACACCACTCGAACACGGTGGATTATTCTGCATTTCCATTACGGGCCCCTATGAAGAGGAGTGGAAGTTAAATCCGTTCATCTAAAATACAACTGATCAGCGTCTAGCGAATTTAGGTCTTATCAACCTTAAACTTTGGCATAATTTAAAGTTTTGTGCCCGAAGTTTGCATGTATACCAACGCTGAAAAGTCTGGGGAGGCTGTGCGGGTGAACGGGCTCGCATTGACCTCTACTGTATGCAGACGCGTCAGACACGGCTCATTTGTCACAAGCTTCTACATGAAGGCGGACGTTTTTATTTTAGTTGAGTCTCTGTCTAAGCGCCTTCAATACTCGCATATATAATAAGACTCCGTTTTACCTCATGTACGTATGGCTTGCTATTCAAAATAACCATTGTATGTATATATGAATTAAGTTTAACTTCGACAATCACTTAATTATAAGGTCCCTTTTGACTTTGAGTTATAACGAGACCATTGTATATTTGAATACAATAAAACCTGTGCTAAAGACCACCTACGTTAATTAAACCCTTGTAATTTCCCAATTACTTTTGTTCTGCATACTTTACCTCGTCTTCGTTTCAAAACTACTTGAACATATAAGTCAATAAAAACACAAGTAAGAAAATAAGTAACCAGGTAAATTAGCAAGAAAGGTAACTAAATAACTTTGAAATTCATTAAATAAATACATGTGTATATAAAGTTTAATTGGTAAAGCAAATTGGTAAAACTGTGCATATCATGATTGTTAAAAATGTTATACCGATTGGTCAATATGTTCAATATATGGCGAACACATCACATAAGATTATTTGAATTGTATACATATATATGTTGTATTATGGGCCGGAGGCCTAATTACTTAGTAATAAAATTGTATTGTATTGTATTGCATATTGTATTGCATGACACGACACATTACATTACATAACTCAGGGGAGCAATCCAGGGCCATCATGACCCTCTAGCTGAAGTATTAATTTACTTAAGATTTTCCATCATAGTTATTGACCTTATAGGACAGAATGTCTATTCCACAAATTTTCTGTCAGTACTATGGCCCTTGTATTTATTTTTTTATAGACAGAGCCTTGGCTGCTAAAAAAAGGGCAGCACTCTAATTCTTATCTGTATTTAATCTCACGGCAGAATCTGACAATCGGACAAAACCGGTGTTTATTTATCATTCTCTTTTTTCACTTTCAAACGGAAACATTACACTTTTGATTTGTCTAAATTTGTTTTTGTTTTTTGTGCCCTTATTAACTTTGTTGAAATGAGTTTTAATACTGTACATACATGTACATCAAGTGCAGGATTATGGGATGGGCAATCATTTGATAAATGAGGATTGAAACCAATCTAGTAACATCTACATATGGAAATTTTTAAAAATGAAACTATAGTTTTAAAATAAATGTGAACCGTTTCTCCTTTTGCCTCAATGTTTTCAAACACCATCTGATGCAAATGAAAATTAATCAGATCGGTGTTAAAAGCTGAGTTTATGGACTGATATGTTATTAGTGTTAATTCATTGTGAATAAATATTTATGTCTCTTGAATTTACAAAATTCTGATTTACAAATCAGTATGCTAGCACAAACATTTAGTGTATTGAATAGTGGTGATAAAAAATAATTAAACACACACAACAAACACAATAATAAAAATAAATATCACAACATAAGTTATTTTAATGTTATATAAATATTATAATATGCAGACATATTTTGATGTCTTGTGCATCAAACAGCTTTTGAAAATATTGAGGTTAAATGAGAAATTGCTTGTCATGAGCAATTCTTTCCTTTCCCCAATGTTTTTAAAAGTTGTCTGCTGCAAATGGGTTAAATTGTGTCTGCATGTGGGAAAGTTTTGAAATATCTGTGTGCTGTAAGAGTTGTAACCCTGTACTGATATGTGTGTATATAATTTCAGCCAGGACAGATCATTGATATCCGAGCCATGCTGAATGATGCCACAAGGCTTAATGTAGAGGAAGGTTCTAATGAATTCACAGGACCGGGCTTCAATAAAGATACTAATGTGAGTGTACATCTACCTCCTATCTATCACTTCTTTCTTAGCTATTAACCCTTTCGGCGCCAAAGTCGCATATATGCGACAGCTTGGCTCAGCGCCAAAGTCGCATATTTGCACCTGTTCTAAGTACCTTTTATTTTATTTGGCGCGTTCTTAGTACCTTTTATTTTTTTTTGCGCTTTCTGCTATTTATTTGGTGCCGAAAGGGTTAACAACAATTTTGCTGCAGACAACTTTGATAACATATAGGCAAAATTATGGAACAGTTTTGTTATTGAAAGTGTTTTATTACCAATTTCTGTAGGAATCCGCTGTGGTCGAGTGGTTAGCGTCGGGGATTTCGAAACAGGGTGTCCCTGGTTCGATCCCCAGTCGC
>JAUELF010284131.1:0-10307 GCA_031471495.1 Clinocardium nuttallii | reverse complement strand
TGACATGCAACAAGTCTAACAGGGACTCTTTTTATCTTCGTAAATAAGTCAAAATCACATAAATGCGAGTCAAAAAAGGAAACTGAAATACTTAAAAAATCGGATAATTTATTACATGTTAAATAACACAGTGTTTTTAACCATAGACAATTGTAATATGTTCAAGACGTTTAAATTTGTTTCTTCTAATAATAATTCATCCTTCCATGTCATTTCTGAAAAGTTACTTAAAATAGAAGTCGCGTGCTGCTGCGCGGCGACTAATCAAGGTATGAGTCCAGCGTATTAGGAGATAGAAGTATTGCCATTTTCTCAAAATAGTTGAAAATTAGTATTCGTCAGCGGCATATTTCTATCGTCTGTGTAGTAGTGCCTCTGGAAATGTATGTATAATGGAAACATCATGGAACAGATCATTAGGTTAGAAGAGCTCTTCCGACAAAAGAGGTATTTCTTCAGAACAATCTCAATAGTTGCTTCATCGGCCTTCTACGAGGTAGCAGTGGACCTTACACTCGAGAGTTAATGCTCTTATCTGACTCTTTGCAAGGTAGTATAGCAAGTCTTAATCTTGAATTAATAAACAGAATGAATTTAGATACCTCAGCAGTGTGCATACTAAAAAGTATGCGTGTCAATGCAGTGGGTACTTGTAGTGAGCAATTTGTCATAGACATTATAACGGATAACAGAAAATATGATGTATCAATAATAACACGCATTAACCAATAACACACATTACAAAACGGTCACTTCATTATAAGTAAGTTAGTAAGAAATATATTTATTACCGTAACATGTGTTATATACATCAGTAAATGAAACAATAAAGACAAGAGAACACCCGTCCTCATGGACCTATATGTCACCATTATACAAAGTTAGCTACAAATGTACATATATAGTCACATTCATTATACATAAATTAGTTGATACGTTAATATGACATTGACATACAAAAAGCTATCACATGCTTCATGGTAAATGTGAAATAACTTGTTGCCCTTTTACACACGACTATATAACCTGCTTCTCCTAAGAGCATAAACTTTTACTAAGAATATTTCAGTTTTCCTAGTGCACTCATTTAAAAGGTACTTTAATTTTTCGAGGGGCGTATTTGAGCTAAATGTATTTTCACCTAACAAATTGAGGTAAATATCTCGTCTTAGTTCATCATAAAGTTTGCAGTCGAGGAGAAAGGGAATCTCAGACTCGATTTGTCCGGCGTTGCACATGGTGCATAACCGTTAGTCCAAGGGCTCGTTGACGTAACGACCAGTCTCGATCCGCAAAGGAAGCATTCCACAACGGAATTGTGCCATGGTTGAGCGTTCATGTTTTGAGAAATTAGCGTCACATATTTCACCACTTCTATGGTGTCTTTAAACGACCTGTACGTCCGTAATCTTGGCGACGACTGTAAAGATTTGGCCCAGCGTACGTTGTGAACGTTGAATATAAGTAGCCGTGCTGATTGTAGGTTGATTGTATATTTGGAGCTGTAGTGATCGGATAATTGAATGTCATCCATGATAGATTTTATCTCACAGTACCAATTGTTCGTGCGCGTGTTATTGTATTTATTGTCAAACACCCGTTTTGTAATTATATCGCTGTCCATAATGATGAGCCTGTTCCATAATGATGAGCCTGTTCCATAATGATGAGCCTGTTCCATCAACGAAACATATTCAGCCTTCTCCGCGACTGTGCTGTGAGCTATCCGACGTCACCGAAAATGGCAGCAGTAGGAGCGAAACGATGTACACCCAAAAGGTAACGTATGGCTCTGTGTTGAACGTTATCACTGGCTTGGTAATGTTTATAACCCCATATACTTGAACAGTAATCCAGTATCGGTACAATGCAACTGTTGAATAACTTTTCATATGATTTGAAGCCGAAGTCTTTAAGGCCGCTTATTTTGTGAATAAGGCTACCTAGGGCTCTTCCTGCTCCGCGACTAAGCGCTTCTGCGTGAGATACAAAGTTACCTTTGTCTGCGAGGATTACTCCGAGATATCTATATTCGGAAACAGTTTCGAGCACGTTGTCACCGACTTGGAAACGAAAGTCTGTTTGCCTCGTCCGTGGTCGCCGGAAATGCATGCATTTAGATTTAGAGGTGTTTATGAGAACTCGCCATTTCTTGCACCAACAGTGGAGAGTATTGAGCATAGTCTGTAAGTTTCTTTCAGAGTTAGCAATTAGCACTATAGCATCAGCATAGAGTAACATGGACACGTATAGGTCACCAACTTGCACACCAATGCCAAGGTCATTGATTTCAGTTACTAGGTCATTAACAAATGCGGCAAAAATTGTCGGCGACAAATTATTTCCTTGAGCTACCCCAGATTTGCAGTCAAACCATTCTGTCAACTTGTTGTTAATTTTAATTGTGGACGTCGTATGCTTGTAGATTGACTTAATGCTGTTATATATGTTACCATCGACACCCAAAAGCAATAGTTTGTAGAGCATCAAGTCCCTGTCCACAAAATCGAAGGCCTTCTTAAGGTCGATGCAAGCAGTGAACACATTTGCGTTATTCTAGACAATGCTGTTTAGAGTGAAAATGTGGTCCTCACGCGAGCGGTCCTTTCTAAACCCATTTTGTTCGTCGGCGAGAATGTTGTTTTCTTCAAGGTAACAAGTTAGTCTTTTATTCACAAGGGCGTATATGTTGTCATTTATACAGTTAAATACCTTATAAAGTATACCCATGTTATCCATTTAGTCATGTTATTTTATCCATGCGAATTGATAAATGAAAACAATTCAATTTATTATATTATGTGTGTGTGCAACTTAAGGCTTAATCATGTTATTTCAACGTCTTTATTCTCTGATGTTATGTTTTATATTTGCACACATAACATTCGGCATATTAAAGATAACAAGTGAAAAGGGTTTCGACTGAATGTCAATGAAGCATTGAAAAAAACAAATTATGTTTTGAAAACGATCGACCTGGCATATGTATCTCTCATCCGAAACAATCTTATCCAATAAAGTCTCATCTGGGACCTCTTTTAAACAATATTGTCCGTTTCTCGAGATGAATGTTTCCTGTTAATTGAATGTCTTTGCGGCCTTATTGTTTCGTTCCGTAAACATCTTAAAACCTAGTCTGTCAATAACCCAAGTGAAATCCCCTGGGTCAGAACCTTCAGGTTGTATTCGCTTCCTGCATCAGATTGGATTGTGTTGGTTTTATATTAACGGGTTATGCATTTATTGGCGACTTTGTCTTACACTTCCTCCCACAGAAGAACAATTAATTAAACTTACGCATCCCTATACAAGCTGTTCCCATTGAAGCAGTCAACATATGTACTTGATACATATTTATATCTTATACACTTTAATTGTTTGAATCATGTTTTGGTATCTGTAAACTATTTGATTCATTAAATGGAACACATAAATATACATGACGATTACATGCAGCGTTAGAATTATCATCCCGGAGCCAAAGTAATGGGAAACAAGAGTTTAAAGCAAAGTCTAAATTAAAAGTGGTATTACTGGCTATCTTGCTTGGGCGATAAGGGTTGTCTATCACATCATTGTAGTATATTATGCCTTTATAATGGTCTGATAATAGGACCGTTTCCAGCGTTTATACAGTATTAAAAACGCCGGAGATAACTGTGTGTATATATATATATAAAAGTTAGTTCATTACATTGACCAGTTCGGTCCATCTTGCCCGGTCTAGACCGGTCTAGTCAATCACAAAATGACATGGTTCAGATTAATCGAACACTAATTAAAGACAGACGTTGTAAACTATGTCATAAAATCGACATACGTTCCGTAACCTGTCCGAAAATGATCACATGTGATGAACGACAAATTACCTTTGATCTATATCATAATAGTATGATTAATTGGGGTTTAACGCAGTTTTTAACAATTTTTCAGTCATATCACTGCTGCCAATTTCACCTTTCCAGGCTTTCTCACACCAGTACTCAACACAACATTCTTTCCAGTCAACTGGCTGCTTTCAACATAGACTGTTAACCCATTGGTGGAAGACGAATGACAGTGACTTTAATAAATGTTTGCCGAGCTGGGGTTTGAACTCACAACCACTGGAGTGTCATAATAGGTTTGACCATATTGAACAGCATTTGTTTCACCAGATATTATTGCTGTTTATCATTCTTTTAAAACACAGCATATGGTAACAGTCAAAAGATTCGACCTAACCAGTACTCGAACCTTGGACCTTTTGATCCGAAGGCAAACGCTTTACCACGTCGCTATAAAAGCTATCTCCATAGTGTCCCCTTACACATATACCTTGGCTGCGTAAATGACTCATGATTGTGGATCTAAAAATAAACATGTTGAAAATATTTAGAGTAGTAACACAATTGAAAACTGCAATTTACATCATTATACAGTGGACTATCAATATCAAGAACTCGAAAGAGACACATACATTACTTCGAGTTATCGACGTGTTCGAGAGATGTCTGGATTAATGTTAAATTCATGTATGTATTGACATCATCATTATTCGTTTGAGCAATCAGAGCTGCAGCTTCGCTGTTTTCAAAGGACAGATCCGTTTCAGGAAATATTCGAATTTTCCAATGATCGAGCTTTCGGAGTTGATGTGACCAGTTATATAATTTATGGTAATATTGTAACAGATAGACTAATGTTCCATACATTACAGTATTACTTTTACAACGAAATCTAATCGTTGTTGTTTTGACAAAACGATATAATATGAAAACTTGTCGTTGTTTGAAAATTATGACCCAAGATAGTTTGAAATATATAAGAGAATGAACAAGCAAATGCAAGCAATACAAAAGTCTCCTACCGGACTACAACAGTCCATTGTGTATTGTATGGGCAATTGTTGGACAAAAAAAACAATAGCCGGGTGATTTGCATGACCCATCATCTTGATGGGGAGAATAATTGTGTGAAGTTATATCAAAATCCATTTAAGAATGTGGAAGATACAGCCTGGACACGAAATTGCGGACGGACAATGTTTGAGCCCAAACTTTGACCTTGACCTTGGGAGTAGGGGGCTGGGTGATAGGCATGACACATCATCTTCTTATTGAGAACAGTGAAGTAAAATCAAAATCCATTCGAGCAAAGAACAAAGGAAATTGACACATGACCAAGTCCAATGCACTACTAAACAATACGAAAGGGAAGCTTTCGTTTTGCTTCCAGGACATGACTTCAAAATGCCCGGAGCTTATATCAGTTAAACACTTCTCCACGTTGAAAGAGACCAACAGGAAGACCCTATATCGTTTGCTTAAGTACGCTATATTCTGACCATAGCAATTTAAGAATGACATGAACAGTGTTAAAGGCAAATATCAAGATACGTGTAGGATGGTGGAAACTGTTAGCGACCTTATGCTGTGAACGGAGCGAAGAGAATGAATGAAGTGAAACTGTCACCACCTGTTGTCTTTTGCTTGCGGGATTAGTCGAAACAACACTGTTTAGATTATGTCCGTCATTTGGTTGTTGTTGTTAGTTGTGGTTTATTTTCGTTTGTATTACCCATATTGCAACATTATTTCAGTTTATCACGCTGACATATCTCTTTTTCTGATCCCGGGGTAAACACACCAGTACAAGGCTAGGAAATGTGCCTTAACAAAGGGCACTCAAACCTGGCCACCGCCGCGACTAGTTCCAAATCCCCGATGCTAGCCACTCAGCCAGTGCGGGTTCCTCTTCTATTATCGGGTACACGTCTGACGTTCATAATGTCAATCATTTTTCGCAAACAATCCATTTGACGATATTTTCAACTTTATTCTATAATTTTTATTTATATTTATAGTGAGTTTTGACTAAACATTTTGCAGATTACATGGATGTGGGAAAGGTTAAAACCAATTGTGAACATCTTAAAGCCGACAGAAATGCTTTCGTGCGTGAATCTGAATTATCACGTCCTAATAAAATTAAGACTAAGCACTATACCGTCTGGTCTAAGAATGGATCTGTTCATACATGAAACGTGTTAACGTAGTTCGCGTGACAGCCACCATCTAGGGTGTTCAAGCTAATCGTAAAAACTAATATTAGCCAACGGTTTTCTCTCCTTGCCTTCCAAGGCTTGCATCTCACGCAATGAATTCATTAATATTTATTGTTGCCAATTTAGATGGCAACTTTAGCAGCTATCTGAGAAATGAGCCAGGCCGTTCGAAAACCGGATTTTAGGGCCACGTGTATTCTAAAAAGTCTTCTCATTCTAACTCTAAATTCATAAAGAAACCACATGGTTTTGAAATTGGGGCCGGGTCATACCAACTATTTTATCTATGGTAGTAATGGCTGCCCTCTTCTTGGCACGCTCAGGGTTGCAGGGTTAGCATTACGACTGACTGGCTGGTTTTAGGATAAATGGACCAGTTGTACTGGTAGCTTACCTAGAAACACCTTGATATAACTAAAAGAAAGATGTTGAAAGCAGCGTAAAGCATATTCTGATGATTAACACTTGTTCACGTACAGACGCATGACATACGTCTTTGGAGAAGACGGCTTTTTGTAATCATTATGGACAATGTCTCAATTTTCCACAATGTTTTCAAGTCTAAATTCACAATTTATACTAACATTTATTGACATTGTCCACATATTTGCCTATATGTTTTCAAGTCTAAATTCACAATTTACACTAACATTTATTGACATTGTCCACATATTTGCCTATATGTTTTTAAGTCTAAATTCACAATTTACACTAACATTTATTGACATTGTCCACATATTTGCCTATATGTTTTTAAAGTCGTCTGAAGATTTGTCATTTGAGGGTAAAGGGTTTAACAGCGTTAGTTAATATTTTAAACTAATAACAACCACGATCAGATTGAATAGTCGTGCAGTCGTGTGTGATGATGTGGAAAGCATCGACCCGGATAAACCTAATCATGCCGTGTAGGCTAACTCGGACAGACACGTTTCGTTTCCTGTGGATTTTCTGTTTTATGAGTCATTACTCTATAGTATATACCTCTATCCCCCTGAGACGGAAGGTATCGGCCCGGATTAGCCTCTGCGGACTACGCAGGCTGGTCTGGGTCGATATATTTACTCAAAGATCATAATGTTGGATCTTTCACGAAACGGCTCATATTTGAATAAATGGAGTTTAACGCCGTTTTCAGCTGTTTCAGATTAGTCGCGTATGCTATTTAGCTAGCAGTGAGGTTCTATGCTAGCTTACGCCAGCAGGCCAGAAAGCATTTTCTTTCTGGAAACTGATACCATCTCACACAAACGAATGACCGATCTGTGAACAAGGACATGACCTATTATATCAATCACCAGAGAGATGGAAAGACGAGCCGGGATTCGAACTCACGATCCCCTAGGTCGATTCCCCAAATCATGACCGACTTGTGGTTCGACGTACCTGGATACCAAACAGGGAATAACCGACTTGGCACTGTATTCTGTATTGGTGGAATCCATGTGCTCGTCCTTAGAGGAAAATTAGAATACATCCCTGTTTTGTCATGGCATCGTTCGAACTACAGACGTCGTCGTTACGCTTTATTTAAATCAAGAGCAATGACATATCGAAACGTGATGTTATTACGAATTTAAGAAACGTGTTAATCTAGTGTCTGCGTAAGTCTTATTTGTGAGCCATGTCAAACGATATTCGACATCCGGGGGGTTTGAAATCAATGGCAAAAAGGATTAAATTGTAAACGTGTACAGGCGGATTTTATTCCCAAACGTTAAAGAGGGAACCTAGCGAGAATGAGGAACAAAACAAAAAATCCTGATCAGACTGTGCATTTTCTCTCAGTGTTTTCGAAAGTCGATTTCTGCAGAGGTATTGGGTCTATTTGTATATAGAGGTAATGCTCTGTATTCCAATAACGGTTACAGCATTTCCTCTCGAACTCACGTGACTGGTGTAGTTATACATCTCTATGAGTATGTTGTAGGCGTTTACCCGACATGGCACTTTAAAAATCGTGCGCTTTGTTTGATGAGTAAATATCACATCTGGAAATACTGGAAATATATATTTTTAATGCTGAGATAAAAACGTTGTAAAAAAAGAAAGGTTATGATTTAATGATTATAACAATATTTAAGTTTAAGTATATGAAATGTTAATTCGTTAACAAAATAATTCTTATCAAAACTTATTAGAAAGCTATTTTCAAAACTGAATACTAAATGGGGCATGTGAAAGGATTTCTTCTGATAATCAAGTTCTCCCTTAGTTCTTATTATGTTAACAAAATTATTTATTAGATAAACTTCCTTTAACATCTGGTACCCCAGCTGCTATGTGGTTATTCTGGATTCGATTATTTATATCAATAAGTTGTAGAGGAATTAGAAATCATACTCGATTAGTATTCATTGTAATTTCGAGGCAATTACCCAGACATTAACCCTAAAAGACCATAATTATTCATTTTATGTAGATTATCGAAGTAACATACGACCCTAGGGTGTTTATGGTTCGATAGAGGACAAGAACGCCCTGTGGAAATGATCCTATATTAACTATTTCCCACATGAAGACACAACTTGAAGCATATGAAGAAGACTGACATTTAACCCTTTCCCTCATACAACAATTCTACAGCAGACGAATGGATAACTTATGACTAAAAGTGGAAAACATTGTGGCAAAAGGAGAAATTGGACGTTTTGTGCAATTTCTTCTTTTGTCACAACGTTTTCAAAAAGCCGTCTGTTGCGGAGACGTCAGAAAGCGTCTATATGAGGGAAAGGGTTAACACATTGTGACAAAAGGAGCAATTGCTCAAGATCATCGTATGAATGTATGACCTAGGGTGTTTATGGTTCGACAGAGGACAAGAACGCCCTGTGGAAATGATCATATATTAACTATTTCCCACATGAAGACACAACTTGACGCATCTGAAGAAGACTGATATTTTAAAACATTGTGACAAAAGGAGCAATTGCTCAAGATCATCGTAGGAATATACGACCTAGGGTGTTAATAGATGGATGAGCGTGGCGAACGCTTTTTGAAAACGATAATAGATTTACTATTTCTTACATGCAGACACATTTTGAAGCATCTAAAGAAGACTGCTGTTGTAAACATTGTGTCAAAATGAGCAAGTTCTCTTTTTGTGACAATGAGTTCACGTGTGTGTAATTATTTTAATAATTATACTGACATTTATAGACATTTTCAATGTTTTTGCCTGCCATGCTTGCAAAGTCGTCTGCTGCAGAGTTTACATATGTGGAAAATCGTTAACCGTTTACAAGATATTATTATCTATCCTGTTTTTTTCAAATCATCAAATATGAAGAGTCCTTAAAGAGGTTCCCCTAACTTCAATAGATATATCAAGAAGGTTCCAATGCCTTTACATTATTTACAAGCAGATGTTCATTAATATATATATAGTCTTAATGCATTGCATTTAAATCAATTAATTAACCGCAGAGCTCTAGATAAGGGGCGTTGTACACGTTCTACAATCCTTATTTCGCCGTATAACCCTATGATGTGGATCGATGAGACGACTCTTGTGAGTACCTACCTAGTAGGGTTTGGTTGGGTGATAAGAGAGATACTGTTTGGGGAAAAGAGCTGTATACGCCTCTTTATCTGGACCTTTGTTAAATAATCATATCCCAACATACCACAACTCTCTAGTAGACTGCTTTGAAAACATTACTGAACAAAGCGTAGTAGCTCGCGTTAAAGACATATGCTTCTAAATAGATACACCATTGATAAGCTCTTGTACTTTTGACTATGTATTCCTTTCCCAAATGCAAAAAATATTATGAACAAATATATATATAGGTCACCGAGATAGATTTTTGTGTAGAGTACTTTCGAAACACGACGATTAAGTCAACTTTAGTAATATTTTCGAGCATTTGATTGGAAGTTTAATAATAACAAGTTGGCTTGTATGCATACTTTCAAGTCTTTTCTGGAGCTGATTCTTGTTCAAGTTGGTGCTCTATGTATGTGCAGCTGGAAAGGCATCAATAATTGTACAGAATACTATAAATATATTTTTATATAAATTTATGAGGCCAAAAGGTCAGACCGGCCACACTTTTGGGGCGCCTTTTGGAGCGCCTTTTTGAGCAATTGTTTCCACGTTTAGGGTAATAATTCTTGTTTGACCATTACTAATTCAAACTATGAATTATAAACATTCCTCCATATCTTACTGAGGTAAGAAGAGCAAAAAAAAAGGATAGGTTTGGATGGGTTTAAAATAAATATGCGTTATTGTACAACCCTACTCACATTATTC
>JAUELF010284121.1:0-10308 GCA_031471495.1 Clinocardium nuttallii | reverse complement strand
ATAAGGATTTGCATTGACACGGCAAAAATATGTACATTAAACCCATTGTCCTATCTACGATTATACTTGAGCTACAAAGCAATCTTGATTGTGATGTATTATCTGAATCTTCTCCTACTTTATCGCGTAAATAATAATTTATAAGTGTATTGTACAAGGCCCACGACCCATTCACAAACACAAAGTCATGCAAGCAAAGTAAACAACGTGTATTTTGTATTAAAATAGTACAACACAAGGGATTTTCAGCAGTACAAGAGCCTGTTTTAGAAACCAGCCTGACTCTCCGATAATTTCCATATGTCTCAACATAGAATGTCACCCAAGCAGTTATAATATCTATGTATGTTCAGAACATCACTGTATCGATGTAGTGCAAGTTCCCGCAACCTTGAACAATTGACACGTAATCTTTTTGCGAGTGGTCCAAATTCTTAGCTATCGCACTAGACAGAACATAACTAGTGTAATTCGAAGCCAATGTTGGTCTGTTGCACAATAAACACCCGACGAACATCCATATATCGCTGTAAACGAAGGTTGAGTTTGAATTCATAATGTAATTGTCCAGAATTCAACACCGATTTGATTTCAGAAATATTTAAACCGTGTCTGTGAGACTCTAGATGTCGTATGCGTACGAAAGTGCAAACATGTCACATTTATCATCACACAAAATAAGATATCACCTTTATATTTGTGTTGAAAACATTTAATCAGGTCCTTTATAAATATACGGATTAGTTTTGGGTGTGTTATGTTGCATTGTCTTATTCCAATTAGACATTTGAAATAGTTGATGATTCCATTTTGTAATTTAACACAATTAGTTCATTTTACTTTAAAATTGATTTTATTTTGTTTTAATGTTGTTAATATTAATGCGTTCGAATGATTTCTAATGTTGGTTGAGATGGACTTTGTCTAAAGCTATTTTTATATCATTGAATATACAAAATAACCGACCAACTTGTTTTGAAAGTTACTTTTGGAAAAGTGAAATAAATATAACAAATAGTGTAGACGGAATATCCCTGCTAAATATTCTAGTTAATTGTATTATGATCACATCATTTAACTAACACAGATTGCAATATTATAACAAATAGTATGGAAATTGTTCCAAACAAATATATACCCCTTGAATTAATAGGATATTTTCCTAATCCATTTTTCTGTATAAGGGTAATTATACTTTTACCTCAAAACTCAGGAAAATAGGTCAAATTCTAAATTTCTATTTAAATAAGTTTTAGATAGGGCTGTATCAAAGATAAAGAGTACTTATGAATGTAATTACTAAAACAAAACGGAGCTGGTGTACCATAATTAATATTATTATTGATTGAATACTGTGTATAGTTTCTTGCTTTGTCATTTGAACATTTAGAGACTTCCAATTGGATTTAATCACAGTTGACATATTGCTAGTTTGCTTGTTATAAGGTTTGGAAGCACATTATATAACTAAGGACTTGAACAAGATATGGCATTACTGCGATGCTATTTTGTTAATAAATTGTTTGAGCAATCTCCACACGTTAAGAGTGGCTGTACTAGCAGACAGAAAATACAGACTTCTTAAGACAATGATAATTGCATTTCTAATCCAAAATATTCAACTAAAATGAGGGCGCATAAGCTATATTAAAATCCTCGTATTTGACCCCACCTTTTGATAAAGTTATATACAAGTTGGAAGTGAATATGACACATACCAACAGTTGATCGACTCATTAGGTGTTGTTTTACTAATAGTTTGGAAATCAAAGACATTATACCTATATTTTGTCGAAACTGATAAGCCAATAAGATGATGAAGATTGTGATAATGAAATGAATTATAATCATGATGAGGATGATGAGTGTGGCGGTGACGATGATTATAGTGATGATGCGGATGATAATAAAGATGATCATATTGATATAAATTTGTCGGGTCGAAGTTTTGAGCTAAGGCACGCCTGCATGTTCATGTTGTTATCTTTCACAAGACAAATCTCAAATCTTATAAGACTTAATGCTTTGCTAGGACACATGGTTTTTTAAAATACGACGTGCTCGTGTCGATGTTTGATATATAATATCACGAAAGGTTTTCACAATGCGACTTTTAACAACATTTCAAATAATACAAAAAACATATAATTTTCTTCATCAAAATATTAATTGTAATATCTAGTTAAACTGTTGGGTATAACCCTTGCGTATATTTTAAAACTAATGCTTTGAAATATTCATCGAAACGTCGTTACCTGAATGTGTTAAAAACAATGCCGTGTTTTTTAGTTCAGATATTAACATTTGTATCGCTTACTTAATGCATCGACAATTACATTGTCATAGCTTAGTAAATGGTACATTATTTTGGTATCTACTGAATTATCTTGGTATCTACTGAATTATATTGGTATCTACTGAATTATCTAATATTTACAATGAACTTTGTTTATTTAGGATTTTCTCACAAAGAAAAAGATGACAGGGCTTGAGGAGCGAATACGAAATCCCAAGTTTAATTACTGGGTGAAGAGTGCAATGTTGTTGGGCTTTGCAAAGGAGGGTGTAGTGGTATTTGTTGAAACAAATAATGAAAAGAATCACGAGTCACTTATCAAACAAACAAGAGCCGTCTGTAGCTTTTGTGACTTTCAGACATGCTCGACTTGTCGGCAAAATGCATGCACAAATAAAGATTTCAAAGAAAAATTAAAGAATTCGCATGTTGAAAGGAATCCTTCCTATGGTAATACTAATCCTAAAGACTGTTGGTCACGGCCATGGGAATTTGCAAAGTGTTTTATGCCACCACATGGATACAAAGATACCCACAGCGCAGCTGATACAGATTTGTCTGGTCTTCTTAGTGTGGTTGTCAACAACTGGGATTTCACGACTTTTGTGAGATCAATATCACGTGGAATCGACAACTTTCGAGAGGTAAGGCTGTATTCGCAATGAGAAAAGTAAAGGTTGCATAGTAGATATAAAAAAATAATAATTCGGCACCATGATAATATTTTTCATATTCTGCATTAAATTTGGCACTAAATCATAATATGTTGACGTGTAGTGAAAACCAGTGCATGGAAAGAAATTATAATCATCTGAACTGTATTTTGTACAAATCTTTACAATATTATAATATAAATGTATTTATTCAAACATATTTAAAAATATGTACTCGTCGTTTTGTGAAATGAATAACTGTACAATGTATGACTCATGTAATTGTAAGCAGGTTTTAACAGTGTGCAGTGAATGACAGTTATTGTCGAAGTTGGGTGGTTGTATTGTTGATGATTTAACAATATGCTTTACAGCGTTATATGCAAGCCATATTTTATTTTACGTCCATTGTAGGCAAGACACGTCCGCAATGAAATAATGCATAATCCAACCTTTGAAGTGGAAGGGGCGAAATTTAAGGAATACGTCGGCGTCATCATTGCTATGATTAACTGCATTCCTAACACAGATCAAACGATGTTAGTCCTGTCGAAAATAGACCAGGTATTCTCAAGTTATTTTTAAATTGATTGTTCTGGTGTAAAGGAAATGTACAGAGTTTTTACAAAAGTATGTAAAATGTACCGACCCCTCATTTCCCTAGAAACCGTTGTTGAAGGTTGTTACATTTAACTGACTAGTTTCCACTAAAATGCAAATCTAACCCGTTGTTTTATGATATAAATTATTTCAAATAGTCACTTAATCGAAGTGAGGACATCATGCATTCTTACCTACGTAAAGGTATTGAATTTTATATTTTAGCTCTCAAGAGGCACTCTTTCGATTACAATGGAAGACATTGACCGTCTCATTAACGAAGCAGTAAGATCATTACATCTGCTCACAAATGACATTAAACAGTCGATGTTTGAAATGACTGAAATGTCCGACCGATTTGGGCAAACAGTAGGGGACGAAACAAACACAAAACTCGCAATCATAGAATTAAAAGTAAAGGAAGGAGTTATCACAATTGATCGCAAAACAGAAGAAGGTATTGGAAGATTGGTTGACAAAACTGAACATGGCTTGGATGATATCAAGACGGAAACAGTAGAGGAAACTGATCAACTTAGTGTTAAACAGAAAGAATGGGTTGATGGTCTTGAAAGCAAGGCAAACGAAGGTGCCGCTCAACTTCAAGGCATACAACAAGAAAGTACATTTATGTTACAGTCAATGGCTTATAAGGAATCCGAAAAAGAAAACATATCAATACAGAAAGATAGGGAAAGATTAGAGGTTATAAAGAAAGATATCATTCTGAAACTTAATCGTGAACTCGAGATGATTTTGAAGAAAAGAGTGGAAACTGCACGTATAATCGATGAAACAGGCCAAAACGCTGACGATATACAACGAAGTACTGACACATGTGTGAGTCCGTTTAAGGAAGTTACAACAACATGTTTGCAAAGCCTCTACAATGAAACCAAGACATTCGGAACAGTTATATGAGACGTTAAACTCTCAGTCAGGTCAGTTATTCACACATGTGATTTGTCCAATCTACAATTGCTGCATACCAAACTCTTTAAAATTGATTGGCATAGCTCTCCGGCTCAGGCTTAAGGGAAGCACTGATAATGTTCCGACTACTGACCTTGTATGAGGGTGAACGCATCGGTATACTCTGGGCCGAAATGCTAGCTTCGTACAGGTCACGGGCTTGATACCTGCTCGTATCTGTTATGATAGAGTGACATTGAGTATCCTTACCTTGTACTGGTTAGTCATCCAGGACGGTGTGTAAGCGTTCGTTGGATGTTATATAACTGAAAAATGTTGAAAACGGTATTAAATCTCAATAAAACATCAAGTTATTGAAATAAGTGGTTGATAACTCCTGAAGTTATGTTCGTATCAAATACGTGTACCAACAATATTTATACTGTTTAATCGATATGTAATATTCCCATTATTTACTGTGTAAAGTGATGTCTGTAGACAATTGAATAAACAGTCGTGCCGGTCAATGTTAAATGCTCTGGTTTGTTCAGGTATAATGAATAACTGAACTGTCGCCATGATCCAACTGAAATAATGCTGAAACGGCGTAAAACACAAAATAAAAATGAGCCAATCGAATAAGTAAAAAATGGATCGATAGCAAAAATGTACAATAGGAAATAATTTTAAATGAATGGTATAATAATGGTTCATTTCTAATTGACATATGTACCGTTAAAAGCTTTCCAATACTAATTTATAGTTAATAATTGAACAAGAAACAATTTAGAACGGTAGGTTACTTATATCAAATCATGGTCATTGCAATGTTCAATTGTCCTAGTCTCTTTTGATCAGTGTTGCAAGTTCGGAGTGACAAACAAATGTAAAAGGGAGATCATTCAGATACCCCAAGCAAAAGCAAATGTAGTACCAATACATATATCGAGATTTGAGGCGAGAGAAAAAGGATCCCTAAAGACACGGGTATCCCTTCGAAACAATCACGAAATGCAATGTAATTTCTGAAAGCGTTTGTCAATATGAGCATATATAAATAGGCGGTAGCACACAGGAAGAAGTTCATGATGTAAGTGCAGTTAAATACTGTCACGAATTTCCCGCTCCTATTTCACAAACGACAGCGCAACACATACACAGTTTATAATGGTTTTAATTGACATCATTTTATATATATATATATATATGCAGTACTTGCCAACATATACAACCCTAACCGGGACACTCAGTCAGCTACTGAACCCACTATGTGTTTACGACTGAACACACTAAGTGCTTAGGCATTTCCCATACACACCAATCCTCTATTGCAACACACTATGTGTGTTGGTGTTTTCTCATAGACACTAAGTCTTCCCGACACAAAGTCCCCTCTATCTGTCCTGTCATACATATAATGGCCACCACCTGAAACAGGTATAAATGCACTAAGTATTGTACTTCACAATATATACAAAACATGTCTTACAGTATGGAAACATATAGTACAATTACAATTTACCCCAAAACAATATTAATAATTATAATACAATGTTTCCAAGTTCACTTTGACCACTAATTTGTATTGTATCTTTGCCTTCGCATATAAACCAATGGTGAAACAATCTGTACAACTTAACCAAACACAAATTGTATTTCTAAGTAACTCTTACTAAGAAAAATATACCTCTTACTTATAAACGATTAAAACTCTTAATTACAAACAAATACAACTTTAACTTACAGAAAGAAAAACTCTCCCATCATTTACACAATGTACTCGGTCACCTTTTATAACCCACTCTCGACTCATTTACATGTACTCTAACTGACTATTATATACCCTTGATTGGCCATTACCGTTCGTCTCCTAATTCACTCGCCCTCTAAAACTCACACTACCGTAAACCCCCCTCTTTTACCCTCAAAACGTGACAAAACTTTGACAAATATACAAACGTATCAACATGATTTATTTTAGCAAACAACAAATCATGAAACCTGAAATAGGTATGTTACAATTCCGAATACCTGTTTAAAGAGGATACTACATTCTCTCCCGTGGGATTTTACGCAATCGTTTACAGAGGCATACATATAAAGACGTGAGTGGAACGCTTAAAATATCGGGTCAATGAGTTTTACCTCTGCTTTAATCAGTTAGAAAGTTATATCAGCACCCTTGGTGCTTTATTCTAATGCAAACCGTCGTGAGTTAGTACACGTTATGTTTGACGCCGCTTTCAAACATGTATAAGCATGACCTCGAAACATCGTGAGTTCTTTTTAATTAAGACATACAAACAAAAATAGACATTAACTTACAACACAGTTTGATGATGCGGATGACACATCCCATTGTTTGTGTTAAACAAATTAATGTCAAGTTGTGCTATAGCAACACTTAGTTAATCATTGAACGCACCACCGTTAATACATTATGTTTGAGTATATATGAGTATGTTTCCTAGGCAAAGATAACTTAAATTGTACCTATTGTTATCAATTAGTCTCCATGATGTTCCCACACTTCTTCATTGATTTAACAAGTTAATACAAATATATATCTTCGTGTAAAGACATAACATTCAATGTTTCTTGTTTCTTGTTTCAGCGGAAACAATCCTCGTTGAATTATTAGGACACACAACATGATATGATTTTGACCAGACTAACTGTTTCATCACAGGCATGGTCAAAGTGGATTTTGGTAGATTAGCTGTCGTTGACAATGTCAATAATAGAGTCAATATAATAAACGTGCAAAGTAACACAATTAGTAATTTTGTTGAAGTCAATAATCCAGGTGACATAACATGCGTAAACGACAACCTCTTGTTTGTGTCGTGTAAAGACGCATTGCAGTTTCTTGAGCTTGAAGACACCCTTTATGTTGGAAAGAAAATGATAGAGTTTGAAGATCGGTGCAGCGCAGTTGACTATGCAATGTTTGCTGTATCGCTTTTAGGCCGCCAACCGACACTAAGAATTATCGACATGGAAGGGAACTCACTGCGTGTCATTCAACTCAAACATACTGATAAAGCGCTCATCTATCCGACTAACATAAAGTTTAGTCAAGACGGAAAACAGATACATCTGACTGATAACCGTTTTAACATTAGTGTATGTATGAGCAGTCTAGACGGCGCAATCCTGCATAGGTATGAACACGACACACTCGAACGTCCTATGTGTTTAGCTGTATATACGACTGGCAATGTATATATTGCTGGGTACTTGTCTAACAATATACACATATGTTCACCTGATGGATTACACGTCACATATTGCTGGGTACTTGTCTAACAATATACACATATTTTCACGTGATGGATCCCACGTGCGTCACATATTGCTTAATGAAAGTGAGGGTATTGCAAATCATCCAGCAGCATTAGCTTACGGCGAAAAAGAACACGCCCTTTATGTCAGTCACACGGCACATGGTAAAAATGTCGTGACCATCCACCAGTTAAAACCGCACGAAAAAATAAATAAAATGTGAAAAGCAGATGATCGCGGAATACACCAATCGGTCGATTGCATTTGAACTATACATATATTAGGTAATTATATGCATATTTGTAGGAAGACATTCATAAGGGGACTGAGTATAGGTTGATTGTGTGGTGTTGCATTCATCATTTGTACAATCATGTCACGGAGTTTTCTGGATGAGTTACCAGTAATACTGGTCCATTTGTCCTGATACCAGCCAGTCAATCGTAATCCAACTTTGAGCGGTATTGGGAGCAGCCATTGCTGTCTTGTTGTAAAGCCTTTAGTATGACCCGACCGTAGATCGATTTTGCGACTTATTGCACCTAACGCGAACGCTCTATCACTACACCACCGAGGCGGGGATTGGATGAACGTTGAGGGTAACAAAACTAAAAGAAGACTGACATTAATTGCAGGAATTTAGTGTATAGATATAAATAGATGAAACGTTCACAAGGATACCAAGTCTACTTATTTTTAGAGTGCAGGGACCGAATGACGTTTATCGAGTCCGCGGTGTATTAAAGCTCATAATTATACCCGATTTCGGATCAATCTATAAACCTTAGAAGGGGGCATGGCATTGCACACTTATAACCACGAGTCACTTCAACGTTTACGTTTAAAAATATTCAATATTGTAGATCGAGATCGAATTCCATATACATGCAAGTTGATCTTTACAAATTAATGTGAGCCAACTTTTACTAGTTTGTTTATGGATTATGACTTTTTTTTAATCACTGTAGATCGCTTTTTAAAATTGGATTAAATGGTCCGACTGAGTGTTCACCCTTTAAGCTATAAATGTTAAAGACAAACTTGCTTTGTATTTTGGCTTACACAATCGTCAAAATGAATTGTATGGCTCTTTACTGGTGACACATGATTCACCAAATCGTTTCCAGAAGTCAAAAAGTGAAATGAACACATGGTTTATTTGAGGGATAATTTATTTAGCTGTCAATGTAGACGAGGGTCAATTTACATATTCTAAATTGTTGGCTCGCGAGTTTATGTAGTACCTATCTATATGTCAAATATAACATATCGTTATTTAAAAGCATGTATATGCAGCTTAATCTCAAGCTACATACTACAAATCATTAATAGCAGTTTAGCTGTGACGCGTTCGGTGGCATAAGACGATAACGGGCCAGCTTCCTGGATTACCCAATCACGTCTTAGGTTTAAAGCATGTTTACATCACATCTAAAGGAAGCTGCAATCGCAATTTCGTCATCCTTTAGGGTTGTTTTTATGCTCTCTTTAATGTAACTATGTGTCAACTAATTATCATTTTCAAAATCAGTAAGTGTTAATCGGTTAATTTTATGACATGTTATTTTTAATAAAAAAGTAATATAGTACAGAAAATTGATTCCTCTTTGATTAAGTTAATGTTTGTTATACGAAATTAAAATTAATTCGTGCATTTCATTTACGTGGCATACATTGTATTAACAATTAGGCAGCTTTAACAAATAGTTAAGCTGCTTAATTTACATAGATCCTTTTAGTATTCGTGTGTTATTAAAAACATTGTAGGAAAACTCATGTGGATCAACTTAAGTTGCTTAATTTGTGCTTTTTCTTCTTTATAAACACTATGTATTATCGTTGTAAACAATTCTAATAAACATAACTATTTCTTTCCACTGTGGGATTTGTTCTCAGTCATGTCATGGCGGCAAGTTGACCTACTGATTTGTTTCCTGGTTTTCTCAAACAAGTGCAGCACACACAACAATCTCTTCCTAAGCAACTGGCTGTTTTTCTACATAGACTAAGTCTATTGATGGAAGACGTCGGAAAAACAGTTTGCCGATCCGGGATTCGAACTCACAAAACCCTGGATTAACAGCCCGCGACGCTACCGACTAAACTACTGGGCTCATCACCCGTTATGGCAGAAAGCCTGGTGGAATCACAAGACACCTGTGTTATTCCAACCATCCTCAAGAAACCCCGTTATTGAATAATGTCTGGTAAGATAGCAAGACACCCGTGATTTAACCACCATTCTTCAGTAACCCCGTTATGGAAGAATGTCTTGTAAGAAAGCAAGACACCCGTGCTTTCCCCACCATTCTCAAGTAACCCCGTTGTAAAAGAATATCTTGTAAGAAAGCAAGACACCCGTGCTTTCACCACCATCCTTTAGTAAGTTATTGAATTATATCTGGTGAGATAGCAAGACACCCGTTATTTCACCATCATTCTTCAGTAACCCCGTTATGGAAGAATGTCTGGTAAGAAAGCAAGACACCCGTTCTTTCACCAACATTCTCTTGCAACCCCGATATAAAAGAATGTCTTGTAAGAAAGCAAGACACCCGTGCT
>JAUELF010284111.1:0-10308 GCA_031471495.1 Clinocardium nuttallii | reverse complement strand
TGACATTGACAAAAACATATCAACGTCAACAAGTCTGTGCTGACCTGTTCTAAAAAATAGACAAATTGGCCATTGGAAACTAACAGCTATTTTCTTCGCTCTCTATAGGCAAGGAAAACAACGTCATGTTAGAATTAGGAAATAATACATTGTGGAAAAGGGACAATTTGCTCATGTTATACTCTCATTGATATTGTAGCCTAGGTATATTCAAACTTATTTGTTGTATGAATGAGATTTAACCCTTTCCCACATACAACAAATCCAGCAGACGACTTTGAAAACATCTTGCAAAAATATGTTGAAAATGATAAGCAACTTTTCCTTTTACCACAATGTTTTCCAAAGTCATCAGCAGCAGATGCGTCAAAATGTGTCTGCAAGTGGGAAAGGGTTAAACAGTGAAGAATAAGAATCTTTGGTTTATTCCTTTGGTACCCTTGCTGAAAATATATAAAAGAACTGCAAAATTATTTTTGTATCTCTTTCAGATGATATAACAACAGTCAGACTACATTTTTCCAGCCATATAGACATATATAATAGCAGTAGTTTAAATGTTAGACAAGCACTTGCAGAAATCTTATGCCATAATCTTGCTCAAGTAAGTAGGTGGTATAACTTTTTTTATCTAATTTTGTTTCATTATTCAAAATAGTTATTTGGTATCACAATCCTTCCCATTCTCTACTTAATCCATTACCATATACCACAAATCTTCAGCAGATGACTTTTAAAATATATATGAGCCATCCTGCGAGAAAACCAACATTAAGGACTCTGCGTAATGTGACCCAGGGAGAAAAGTGTCTGTACGGGTTAGCCTGCACAGCATGCTTTACCTAAACGGGGTAGATAGTTTACAGGGAGTCTGCAATGTTGGTTCCTTGCGGGACGGCTCATATGCACTTTAATATGTAAAATATCTCTATAAAGGAAAGTGTAATCAATGATTAGTATTGAAAACATTTTGCCAAAAGGAGAAATTGCTTATCACAACCAATTTTTCCTTTTGGCACATTGTTTTCAACAGTATTCTGCTTCATATACATGAAAAAGCATCTATATGAGGGAAAAGGTTTAGGTTAACCTGAGGTTTAGGTAAACCTTTTCAAATATCCAGTCAAGACCAAATTTTGTTGCATCTGCAGTAGACAACTTTTTAAAATAAATTGACATATTGAAAAGTTTCTCCATTTGCCGCAATGTTTTCAACATTATCTAGTTAAATTTACATTTATATAGATATTTCCATGTTTTTGCTTAGCTGTTTTCAAAGTCAGCTACTGCAGATTCGTTGTATTTGGGAAAGATGAGACTTTCTTTGTATGAGCCAACCATTGATAATTCTACTTCAGATGAAATTTTAAAACATTTTGAGACCGCCGGAAATCACTAAAATGACATTTTCTAGCCTTCATGATTTTCATCTTTCCAGATTTTAGAAGTTCGAAGGACAAGGATCATTATGACAGTACAACCATCATTTCCTATTGTAGCCGATTTAACAGTTCTACCTGCTAAAACTGAAAGCAATGAAAGTGAAACATTCAAGGTAGAGTTATCCTGTTATTATTTTCACTATTTGCCAGGTTTGAGGAAATTAGTTTGTACAATTTAAAGTCAACAATTCATAATTCAAAACCAAAAATACATGTACTTTATATGCAAAGATGCAATTGCTTGGCACAAGAAAAGATTATCATTGATAAGAATGTTTGTCACTACCAGTATCTGTGACATCATGATGTACTTTGAAGTTGCCCTGCATGCGATACAATTACATTGCAAAGTAATTTGAGTTTTTATAAGTTCTTGCCCATATATATTCACATGATATTGATGAATTTTGTGAAAAACACATGTATGTACTTATATTCACATGATATTGATGAATTTTGTGAAAAACACATGTATGTACTTATATTTACATGATATTGATGAATTTTCTGAAAAACGCATGTATGTACATATATTCACATGATATTGATGAATTTTCTGAAAAACACATGTATGTACTTATATTTACTCTTTTCTTAATTATGATTCCCTTTATAGAGATTTTTCATATGTTATGGATTTGTTTTCAAAGTTGTCTGCTGCTGATTTGATGTATGTGGGAAAGGGTAAGGGTAAAAATATTGATAAACTTTATAGATTAAAGAACTGCTTTGGAATAGGGTTGAGAACATTTTTCAAAGAGTAGCAACAAAGAAAGAAAACCTCATGAGAAATTTCTCCTTTAGCCAAAATGTTTTTAATAATTGTCTTAAGAAACTACAGATGTGTCAAACTACATGTGGATATGGTAGAAGGTTAACTTTTCCCCTCAGACGACAATTCTGCAGCAGACGACTTTGAACATATTTTGCCAACAAATAGAAAATCTCTATAATTGAATGGATAACCTTTGACTAAAAGTGGAAAACATTGTGGCACAAGGAGAAATTGCTTGTTTTGAGCATATTCTTCTTTTGTCACTATGTTTTCAAAAAAGCTGTCTGGTGTAGAGGTGTCAGAAAGTGTCTATATGAGGGAAAGGGTTAATCAAGTAAAATTTAATTACAGGTTGTCCAAATGCTGATTGAAGAAGCCAAACATCAGTACCTGGCGTTCCCTCTATTCACAAACGATGACATCGTTATCATTACTGATGCTGGTATTTTAAACTGTAAGTAATAAGTTTAAGTCATTCCCAGTATTTCCCACATACTAAAATATCTGCAGCACAAATGAATTTGAAAGCAACTCATCAAACATTACTTTAGCCATTCCCCACAATTATACAGGTGCAGTTTGACACTTCTGCAGCATACTAAGGGCCTTATGTGGGAAAGGGTTTTAAATATGATATGACCCGTAGCACCCTTAAATCGAATAACAGGAATTTGCCCTTATACCTTTCCCTTATATAGACGCTTTCTTATGACTCTACAGCAGACGACTTTTTGAAAACATAGTGACAAAAAAAGACATTGCTTAAAACGAGCAATATCTCCTTTTGCGACAATGTTTTCCACTTTTAGACATTGTTTATCCATTCAACTTTAGACATTGGTTATCCATTCAATTTTAGAGATTTTCTTTTTTTTGACAAAATATGTTCAAAGTCATCTGCTGCAGATTTGTTACCATTCAGCCATGTAGATTTACAGGATGCCTAGAAGTCTGTAGAGGAGGCTTATAACCATCGAAAGACTGACTGTGTACATAAATGGAGATGATTATGAAATATTTAACCATTAATCCTATCAAATACAACAAATCGGCAGCAGATGCTTATTAAAATATCTAGGTAAAAATTTGGAAAATCTCTCTAAATTAAGAGATTTGAAAACATTATGGCTAAAGGAGAAATTGCTCATTGTGTGCAATGTTTTCCTTTAGCCACAATGTTTTCAAAAGTTGTTTGCTGCAAATGCATCATTAAAATATGTCTGTAAGTGGGCAGGGGGTTAATACTAAACTCCCTGAACCTTTTATTTTGAGTGACTTGACCCATATGATTTCTTCACATTACAGTGGATTCAGGGGAGGAGTCTCCGACAGTCCCGCCTCCTGTCATCCCTGTTACCGTGACAGTGACAGTACCAGTCAATGTTACCATGGTACAGGAAAAACACAACATGTTAGCAGTCTATATAGCAGTTCCAGTTATACTTGCTGTTATCGTTATAGCTGGGATTATAATTGTATACTATAGAAAGTAAGTTATACATATATTTCCTTGTAACTGCTACTTTACTAACACAGTTGAATGATTAAATTAACCTTCTGCCATTTGCAAAAGATTTGCTTAAGATGACTCTGAAAACATGTATGCCAAAAATCTCTTTTATAATTGAAAAGAGGTGAAAATATTATGCAGAAGGCCTCTAGAAAACAGAAAATATAGCGTAGTTGTTGGTGAGATTTATGAAAATGTCTGGACTGATTTTTAATTTGCCAGACCGATTTCAATCTTAAAACTTGTAAAAAAATCGGTCCAGATATTTTCATAAATCTCACCAATACCTATGCTATATGTCACTTTGTAAACAAGAACACATTCTTCTATAAACCTTTGAGAGAGTTACTCAACGTGACGTGACGTAAACATGATTATAGATCCAATTAAATTTAATCTGATAGATAGTGCATTGGGTAATAGTTTAGTGCATCTGATTGGCTGAGATATTAAGGAAATGTTTTCAAAATTCGTCTGCAACTGATGTGTTATTAGGCCTCTACAAGTGGAAAAGGGTTAAGACCATAAAATACCACCAGGTTACCCTTTACAGTACTTTAAACTATGATGATTGGTAAACAAAAAACAATTATACGGTCGGTCGGTCGGAAGCGATATCTTCTTACAAACCACAAAGGTCTTTCAATTGCATGTAAATTTAGAGTTATGGCCCTTTTACTTATTAATTTATGGTGTAGGTCAAGGTGCTGTTTTGGGGTTATTTATCATCTTCACTGCTATTTCTAGTTATTTATGTTGGAATGACATATCAAATGGCATTACTCAGGAGAGCGATCCAGGGCCATCATATGGCCCTCTTGTTTATTGATAATAAAAATAATATTAATTTGGATCTTGTATTTCTTGTAGAAAATTGAGGAAAGATACTAAATATTACCCAATAGTAAAACATCGACACCGAATTCATCATGATTCTACTTGCTCCTGTGGGGATGGAGAGGATGAGTTTACCCTCGGACTGGAGGACCCGGAATTTACAATCATACCAGACAGTGAATTTACAGGTAATTAACCCAACTTACTACACAATCTACACAAACTACTTTGAAAACAACTTTACCAAAATATAAGTCTCCATATAATGAAATTTATTTATTTTTGAAAAGCTCAATAACATGATTGCAATATTGGAAATTGCTCATCGAGATAAGTTTCTTCTTTTGCAATAATATTTTCTAACATTGTCAGCTGCAGATGCTTCAGGTCAATTAACTTTCCCCTCATACGACAATTCCATACGACAATTCTGCAGAAGACGACTTTGAACATATTTTGTCAAAATATAGTAAATCTCTATAAATGAATGGATAACCTATGACTTAAAGTGGAAAACATTGTGACAAAAGGAGAATTTGCTCGTTTCAAGCAATTTCTTCTTAAGTCACTATGTTTACAAAAAGCCGTCTGCTGCAGAGGCGTTGGAAAGTGTCTATATGAGGTAAAGGGTTAAATATAGCATTGTATCTACCTTCGATGCGATAAGACTTGTAAAACAATGTTGAAAAAGGCAGAAAGGTTAAACCTCTCCCACTTAAAGGAGCATGATTTTGAGACCTGCATCAGACAAAATATATAAACATCGTGGTAAAAGGAGAAAATGGTCATGATTCTTCATTCTTTTATAGAGACTTTGCATGTTGCTATTAATGACGTTTCAAAGTGATCTGCTGCAGATATATGGGAAAATGTTTACTACTTCTCTATATTGACAACAAACTCATGCGAGTCTTCATTCATTCCTTTACAAAATGTTTACTACTTCTCTATATTGACAACAAACTCATGCGAGTCTTCATTCATCCCTTTACAAAATGTTTACTACTTCTCTATATTGACAACAAACTCATGTGAGTCTTCATTCATCCCTTTACCACAAACTCATGCGAGTCTTCATTCATCCCTTTACCACAAACAACAATTCTGCAGCAGAAACCTTTGAAAACATATCCCCCAAAAGTATCTAAATTCTCTTATATTGAAATTATAGTTACTGGATTGAATTGAATTTTGTTTGTGGCAAATGAAGAAATGGCTTATTAACCCTTTCCCTCATACAACAATTCTGCAGCAGACGACTTTGAACATATTTTGCATAAAAAATAGAAAAACTCCATAATTGAATGGATAACCTTTTGTAACTATGTTTTTAAAAAGCTGTCTGCTGCAGAGGCATCAGAAAGTCTCTATATGAGGGACAGGGTTAAGATCAAGTTTTCTTTTTGCCAATGTGTTCAATAGTCATCTGCAGCAGAGGCGTCAGAAAGCATCAATATGTGGGAGAGAATGTTTGCATGCTGTTATCATTTACCATAGGGCTATATGACCTTTAATTCCAGATGTTTTAATTTTGGACCTATTCATAATAATTATTTGTTTTTTCACATTTGGTTTTCAGATCAGTTTGAATGAATAGTTTTTACAATTAGTCTATAACTATTGTAAAAAGTATTTCGAAATATACTTAATTTTCCCATAATTTTCCATTATTGAATTATGTCTGTTTGTCTTTAAAAAAAATCATTGCCTCTGTCTATTTGCTATAAGCATATTGTTTGTTTAATGCAACAAAATATTTGTGACAAGTTTTGTACATCTGGTAAAAAAGTAAAATCTTGTTTTTCTCCTTACAGATGCCTCATCCACGTTGATGATTTTAAATGAGCCAAGATCAGACAGGGACAGAGTGACAGATATATGTTGATGATATGAAAATGGTTTATTACAAGACAGTTGTAACTACATCTTGAAACAAACTGTAACTGCAACTGTTTTGCTTTAAGCTTTTATCAGTATGTGATATTTATATAGTTATTATGAGAACTGAGATTCTATCACACAAAGTGTGGATTACTCAAAATAGATTAACCCTTTCCCACATACAATACATCTGCAGCAGATACTTTTGAAACATCTACAAAAAATAAAGAAAATTCCATAAACAAATGTTTAGCTATTGAATATAGTTGAAAACATTAAGGCAAAAGGAGAATTTGCTCGTTCTGGGCAATTTTTTCCTTTTGCCACAATGTTTTGAAAAGTCGTCTGCTGCAATCTGTGTATGCTGGTGGGAAAGAGTTAATATGAAACCATGGGCATTGTTGACCCTTATCCTGCTATAGGCCACCTTTACCCTTTCCCACAGGCAAACGCCTTTTGATACATAAGATGATATGTAGCAGACAAGGTTTTTACCAAATTCTTTTCATCTCTTTTGACCCTTTCCCACATGTGAAAATTCTGCAGCAGATGACTTTAAAAACATAGTGACAAAAGCCTGAAAAATCTCCATAAAAGATAGCTTAACTGTTAAATAAAATTGAAAACATTGTGGCCAAAGGAGAAATTGCTCATCATAAGCAATTTTACCTTTGGCCACAATGTTTTCATAAGGTGTCTGCTGCTATTGCGTCAAATTAAATTGCGTCTGCAGGTGGGAAAGGGTTAAATAACAACACTTCATATGTAGAGATTGTCCATACTTTTGCCTATATGTTTTCAAAGTCGTCTGGTACAGATCTTTTTGTACATAGGAAAGGGTTAAAACAAATAGTTAATCCTTTGCAAGCAATATTTTGGAACACTGTAGATCAGTCTACACATCTTTGTAGGATATTCTTGGTCTGCATTGGTTGTTACTCATTTGTTTTATTTTATCAAATATGAGCCTGATGATACCAGTTCTTGTAATTCAGTGGGATAAGGGTTAAAACAGAGAGGGACAGAGGAGGAGGAATTTCCTAGAATTTCCACAACAGTTTGCATACATACATTTTTGTCATAATCTTCACCCCAGTGTAAATATCTGGACCATTCCATACTGTAATTAAATTCATATTCAGAATCTCTTGGAGAAAAAGGTAGTTTTAACAGAACTTTTCTCATAATATGTCTCTATTATACCCAACCAAACACTTTTATGTGGAATTTGAAATAATTGTCTCGTAAAGATGATTCTTTTTAGTACTTACAATGTAGGGTTTTGGGAGCAAATAATGACTTACCAACCTGCAGTGGCATTTTGACGCATAATGCAGTAGATGACTTTGGAAAACACTGTTGCAAAAGAAGAAATTGCTCATGATAAGCAATTTCTCCCTTTACCACAACATTTTCATCTCTATTTGACAGTTAAACTTTCATTCATAAAGTTTTTCATCTTTTTGCTTGTATGTTTTTTCAAATTCGTCTGCTGCAGATTTGTTGTATGTGGAAAAGGGTTAAGAGTAACGAATACACACATTATCCAGAATGTTGTAGGTTCATGAATTGTGGTAATTTCTGTTTTATTTTATGCTTTTAGTTGGGTTAATCAAGGGACAATATATATATACATAGTGTCCCTGGTTAACTCTTTCCCATATGCAGACATATTTTGGCACATCTGCAGCAAATGACATTGTGGCAAAGAAGAAATTATCGAGTTCTCATTTAACCACAATGTTTTAACCCTTTTCTTCATATAGATGCTTTCTGATGCAAACAAAACATGCAATTTCTCCTTTTGTCACAATGTTTTCCACTTTTAGTCATAGGTTATCCATTCAATTATAGAGATTTTCTATTTTTTGACAAAATATGTTCAAAGTCATCTTCTGCAGAATTGTCGTTTGAGGGAGAGGGTTAAATAATAGAGATATTCCATATTATGAAAAAGTCCTCAGCATCAGATTTTATGTATGTGAAAAAGTCCTCAGCATCAGATTTTATGTGAGAAAGTCCTCAGCATCAGATTTTATGTATGTGAAAAAGTCCTCAGCATCAGATTTTATGTATGTGAGAAAGTCCTCAGCATCAGATTTTATGTATGTGAGAAAGTCCTCAAGGAAGGAAATACTAAGTGAGATTAACAAGTAGCCCTTCTTAAATAAAAATTTGAAGAATTATTTCAATTTGTTGTTGATCTTACAATTTAGGATTGACTTAACCCTTTCCGGCATACAACAAATATGCAGCAGATAACTTTGAAAAAATCTTGGGGAGATTATCGAAAATATCAATGAATGAAATTATTTGACTGTTCTTTTAATATTGAAGTGAACACATTGTGGAAAATTATAGGAGAAATTGTAAATATTTATATGAGCAATAATTTCTCCCTTTTTGCCATATTAAGTTATGTGTTTGCATATGAGAATGGGTTACTGGTAATCAATAAACCTAAATGACATTCTTAGAATCAAGCTGAAAGCTGCCATTATTAGAAAATAGTTATTATGATGTCTAAATGTCCCATTATACATTAACATGCATTTTACTATTTTATTATTGGTGTATTTTATCAGTTTTATTAGCTTATTATTATGCTATTTTACCGTTTCCCATGTCAGAAAATCTATAGTAGTCAAAATCAATTAGATATAGACAAAACTATTGAAAACTATGAATTCAAAATATAATTATAGAATAGAGTTATCAAAATTATGAACATCCCGCGAGAAAGCAAACATTATGGTTTATGTGTAATGTATCAACCCAGAACAGCCTGCACAGTCCATGCAGACCGATCTGGGCCAACAGGGGGATAGAAGTATCGAGTAATTATTCCTGAAATAGAAAATCAACAAGAGGGGAAAATGTGTCTATATTGGTAAGCCTGCATGACATGCTTAGGCTGTTTCGAGTGAATACTTTACACAGAGTCCATAATGTTGATTTTCTCGCGGGACGGCTCATATCTCATCTTGCAACAATGTTTTTAAATGTTGTCTGCTGTAGATGTGTCTACATGGGGGAAAGGGTTAAAAACATATTGGTCAGTTCATTGTCTCAACCTGTATTGCTATATGTTGTTGTTTTAGTCTTGTTTTTTTAACCCTTTTTCACATACTAACAATTTGCAGCAGACAACTTTGAAAATATTCTACCAAAATATAGAAAATCTCTTGAAATGAAAGTAATTATTGAATACAATTGAAAACATTCAATACTTATACTTTCATTTGAAGAATATTCTGTATTTTGGACAAAATGTTTTCAATATCGTCTGCTCAAGGTTTATTATTCTACATTCTATAAGACAACTTGACACCTCTGCAGCAGGCATCTGAACTGGAGCGTCATCTTCTTTGAAACATTCAGAAATCTTCTGAGAAAACAGAAGATGACCTTTTATTTCAAGTTTACATCAGTTCATTGTTAGACTTTACCCTTTCCCACATACAACAAATCTGCAGCAGACGACTTTTAAAATGTCTACTAAGATTTGTTTGGAAAATCTCTATTATTGTTGGTAGAATTACTGAAAAAAGTTGAAAACTTTATAGCAAAAGGAGAAATTGCTTTTTTTTAACAATTTCTCCCTTTGTCATAATGTTTTCAAAAGTCTTCTCCTGCAGATGCGTCACAATGCTTCTACAGGTGAGAAAGGGTTAACATAGATATAACCCCTTAAATGTTACTTTTTGTTTGTTAAATTAAACTTTTTGCTGATATTTGTCCATATATATTTTTAGCTATTGGGATCACATTTTGTCCGGCGTCTGACCGTTGTGCGTCGTCCGTCGTCAACATTTACCCTTGTTAACACTCTACAGGCTACATTTTGCATCCAATCACCATGA
>JAUELF010284100.1:0-10308 GCA_031471495.1 Clinocardium nuttallii | reverse complement strand
TTGTGGACTCTTCGTAAAGTATCGATCCGGATCAGTCTAACATTGTGGACTCTTCGTAAAGTATCGATCCGGATCAGTCTAACATTGTGGACTCTTCGTAAAGTATCGATCCGGATCAGTCTAACATTGTGGACTCTTCGTAAAGTATCGATCCGGATCAGCCTAAGCATGCCGCACAGGCTAACCCGGACATACACTTTTCGCCTCCTGTGGATTTTCTGTTTCAGGACTGCGCAGGCTGATCTGGGTCAATACATTACTCAGAGACCATAATGTTTGTTTTCTGGTTGAGCGTCTCAATTAAAATTAGTAAAAAGTCTTCATTTAGCATACGAGATAGTTAAAGAGTAAAAAAGATTAAATTGTGATCACTCATTCAGATCTTAACACCTTTAATATATTATCACCTTTATAAATATGCGAAATCAACGCATGAGAGCTATTAAAAAAGCTAAAAGACAATCTTCCTAATAACTCAGATTCGCCACACGAAAACCGACCGTATTTCTTTTCATCATGCAGACGAATTTAGTTGCATATGTATCAGACGACTTTTGATAACATCGTGGCAAAAGTTGAAACTGAACATGAGCAATTTTCCCCTTTGTAACAATAATTTCCATATTTTTATCTAGATGTTTTCAAAATCGTCGGCAGAATATTTGCTGTTTATGGGAAATGGCTTATAGGTTTCAAAGATTATTGCAGCTACCATTGAACTGTATACTCATTCGAGTAAAGCGTCCGTCTGAAGCGAGAGGTAGCGGATTCGATCATCGACCGTTTCATACCAAATGTTTTAACATTGAAGTAATGCCAAGGTCACATGATTGTTGACGATAACGGCATACCCGCGTGTACCAGGATAAACGGACCAGTAGTACTGGTAACTTACCCAGAACATGCCGTACTATAAAGGAACAGTACTTGCACACGGCGTAACACTAAACAATCAACATAATCGGATGGCAATTACATAACGATTTCCAAATCAGCTGCAGACGAGGTTGTAAACATATAAGCAAACATTTGAAAAATGTCTATAAAAGAAGGTATACTTACTGTAAAAAAGCTTTAACATTTTTTGCAAGAGGAGAAATTGTTCTTCTTGAGCAATTTCTCCCTATAGAACATTGTTTTTAAAAGTCATCTGCTGCAGAGTCGTTAGAAAGCGTCTGTACGTGGGAAAATATTACGGTTTATTTTCGCATGACGTTGTTCCGTAGTTATAATTCGGCACCTATACAGTATAACAACTTTCACGAAACAGAACTAATTAGCGGAACACCCATGCGACAATTTCCCTTATAAACACCGATTTGGATTCACGTAAAGAACGGGTGTAACCCTTTCCCTCACATAGACGCTTTCTGACGCCTCTGCAGCAGACGGTTTTTTGAAAACATAGTGACAAAAGAAGAAATTGCACAAAATGTGCAATTTCTATATTTGCCACAATGTTTTCCAATTTTTGTCAGGTTATCCATTCAATTATGGAGATTTTCCATGTTTTGATAAAATATGTTCAAAGTCGTCTGCTGCAGAATGGTCGTATGAGGGAAAGGATTAATATTTTATTATGACTAAAGCAGCACTGTTTATTACAGCCTTCATTGAGGGCCAACAGTCCTCCAAAATGGATGGCAGATCTAGAAAATGATGACATCAACCTTCTACAAGGTAAGTTCATTTAGTTTTAAGATCAACTGAGGCAAAGGCTCTAGGTGATCTATTGTGATCATTCTCTGTCCGGCATCTGTATGTCTTACTTTCAAATATTCCTCTCTTAAACTAGGTCTTAATTTAACCTAACTACACAGGAATGTTCCCTATGTGGCCCTCATCAAAATTGTTCAAAGTTTTAAATTTAATGTAGATCTTTGGTTGTTGCAGCATCAGAAAGAGGGGGAATGGCCAAAATTAAAATTTCTTCTCCTCTGAAGCTAAATCCAAGGTTGTCTCGTAGATACTGTACTAAAGTTGTTCAAGCCAGATTGATTTGTTGATAAACATCGCAGCCAGGACACATCAGAAAGTGAAATTTATCAGAATGTTTGTGCTGATGATATCTAAGCCAAGTTAGGTCATGTTTACTGAAAACTTTGTCACAAGGCCAAGTTTTAGTAAAAGCTTGTGAACAGTCTAACAGCTGCATTTTTTTCTTGAGCATGTTGAAATATAGTAAAAAAGATTGTCTTGATAGTATCTAGGCTAAGTTCAAATATAGGTTATGTCTTGTTCAAAATTAGGTCACTCTTGCCCCTCTAAAACTCAAATTTTATAATTTTGCAGTTTGAAACTGGTCAGAAACTATAGGTTCGTATGCAAAAACTAAGTAAAAACTTATCCATTTTATACTTGAACATGATGAAGCTTCGTCAGAATGTTTGTTTTGATGACAACTAAGCTAAGGTCAATTTTGGTTAATCAAGTAAAAAACTAGGCAACTGGGCCAAGTTTAGAAACAATCTCTATTAAAACTGCATGTATTTACTGTTACTTGTTTTTCAAATTGCTTCTTTCAGAATTATCTGGCCATGGCTCTCTTGTTTAACATTGTTGCCAATATGTTTTTAAAGTTGTCTGCAGCAGAGTTGATGTATGAGAGAAAGGGCCAAATGATTTACATTTTGTGCTGGACACACATCTTTCACCTGTTTGTGATGTACTGTTAAAATGAACTGCTCTCTGCGAAAATCTACTGTTAGGCATTCATGACAAAAGAAGATCAAGATCAGCCAGCTCATCTGTTCACCCAGTTGTCATAGTATTTTTCAAGAATCTGATTAAAAACCTTTCCCACATACAACCTATCCACAGCAGAAGATTTTGAAAACATATTGGCAACAACATGAACAATCTCAATAAAAAGAGTTTTGAAAATATTGTAACAAAAGGAGAAATTGCTTGTTTTGAGCAATTTCTACAATGTTTTTAAAAAGTCCTCTGCTGCAGAGGCTTCAGAAAGCGATATTGTAACAAAAGGAGAAATTGCTTGTTTTGAGCAATTTCTACCATGTTTTTAAAAGTCCTATGCTGCAGAGGCTTCAGAAAGCGTCTATGTGAGGGGAAGTGTTAAACACTGGATCCTTAGCATGAATGTATTTTCTTAGGTTTTGTTAACCCTTTCCAACATATAATAATTCTGCAGAAGACATTTGAAAATGGGGATTTCTTTTGCCATAATGCTTTCAATTGTTATCTGCTGCAGATGCGTCAAAAGGCGTCTTTAAGTGTAAATGGGTTAAGGTTGGTTTCATTAAACACCGCTCAAATATACATATAAATGTTTTTGTGTTATTGTAGAGTTTGGCAGTTTAACAACATCACAGCTAATGGAGAAGGTCCGAGGTTTACAGAATCTTGCTTACCAGCTTGGATTGGAAGAAGGTAAATTTGGATGTTGAAAAGTGTCTATACCCAGTAACATATACTTGAGCCGTTATTAGTAATAAGAGAGTTGTTACCTGTTGCATCTGTATAGTCTCACTTAAAGCCTTCATGTCATGTAATATTGTTATGACCATGGTCTATCATATTCTTTCACACCTACAGACACATTTTGACGCAATAGCTGCAGACAACTTTTGAAAACATAGTGGCCAAAGGTGAAATTGCTTATGAAAGGGTTTAACTTTCAAGTGATGCCATATTGAATGTGGCAACAAGACCTGGAATCCCTCTATGCGGGTCAGTTGTAGAAGATGGGTGTTTAGAGATAGTTTGCTGGTCCTTTGGTGCTAAGGTTGTTTGTTCAATCCCTCTGATGAGAGGGAACTTCACATGATGTAGGTGCAAGTTCTGGTTAATTGTTTTGGGATGAATACATCAAGAGTGATTAATTCAAGTTGTAAGATACTAAACCAGAAGATATTTAAAACCCCCATTGCAGCCAGGATCTTGCTTGAATTCCACAACCATACCAAGTTATAATTAAACATTTATAAGTAAGGTGTAAACACGTTCCAGCATTCATGTTTTACCACTCAAATCAACTCAACTGAAGTTTTTTCTGGCAAAAGTTACTGACCATCAATACTTGACAATGAAATATTTAGGCATTCATATTAGGAAAAGAAAAATACTGAAATACGCTCTTCAGTATTTCTTATGCCTATTAAAGTATTGTTGTTGAAATTGAGGCCTTGATACATTGTACGAAACAAAGAAAATTAAATGCCCATGATGAACATTTTTTGATTGATTGGGGTTTAACGCCATTTTTAACAATTTCTCAGTCATATCACGGCAGTCAGTTCACCCACTTATGTGTTTCCTGGTTTTCTCACACCAGTACCCCCACACAAAAATCTTCCCAAGCAACTGGATGCTTCTCCGCATGGACCATTGAAGACCTCTTTACCTGATATGATACTTTTAGTCATCTTTTTTGGAAACAACTGAGGAAAATAATTGTCACATCTGGAAAAGTTTAAACCTTTCCAGCATGTCAACGCTTTTGGATACAACTACAGCAAAAAACTTTTGAAAACATTGTGACACAAGAAGGAATTGCTCATAATGTTTTCAATTCAATTCTATAAACTTTTATAATGAAATTTTCCACATTTTTCTCCAGATGACTTCAGTCGTCTGCTGAAGATATGGTGTATGCTGGAATAGTTTAAAACATTGTGGCAAAAGGACAAATTGTCTGTTCTGCTATTTCTCTTTTATCCACAATGTTTTATAAGGTGTATTTTGTACTACTTATCCATGTATTTTAGACCAGGCATCCCACATTTGATCACTACCTGTGACAGTCAGATTGCACTTTTCCTAGCCTAGTTATCTTGAGCAAGTGTACTGTAGCAGTGCTATAACAGTGTCAATAAAACATCTGAGGGGAAATGGAAGCATTGGAAATAGGACTGATATAAACTTTTAAAAACATTTCAGAAAATTCAGGAGAAATTATATGGTTTAAGCAGTTCAAACTTTTTCCACAAATGTTATCAAAATTGTCTGCTGCAGTGTTGTTACGAATCATGTGAATCTGAACAAGGGTCAACATTGAAATTAGTTGGTGTTTGAACTATTTCAAAATGAGAACGCCCGTTAGAACTTGTGTATGATACAAATGATTAATTAGTTTGCAAAGAAACTGACATAAGATTGGCGGTCCAGATAAGGAGAGGTATACAGCTATCTCTCTTATTATTGAATCAAACAGGGCAAACCTTACCATGAGGGTACACAACATAGGGTTACGGCTAATAATCATTTTATAACATGTAAAACACCTCTAGAGCTCGGATGAGGTTACACTAATTTTCAGACCAATCTCGTCATGTTTTGTGATCTCAGGGCTTATTTAGTTAACTCTTTCCCTCATATAGACGCTTTCTGATGCCTCTGAAGCAGACGGCTTGAAAACATAGTGACAAAAGTAGAAATTTGCACAAAATGAGCAATTTCTCACAATGTTTTCCACTTTAAGTCATAGGTTATCCATTTAATTTAAGAGATTTTCCATTTTTTGATAGTTTATGTTCAAAGCTGTCTGCTGCAGAATTGTCGTATGATGGAAAGGGTTAATTCTGCATATTATCATTAAAAAGTTTATCTATTCTTATTTTACAGCAAGAGAAATGACCAGAGGAAAATTCTTACAAATTTTACAAAAAACAAAGAAATGACCTTTGGACAATTCCTCAGTGATATTTACTAAATGTGCAATGTGTATGTGGGTTGAGCCAGTTCACACCAAGATTGGTAATAGTATGGATGGAATGTGTATCGTAAAGTTCTGTGATTAAGTGTGCCCAGTAAACCACATAATAGGCATACAAGGCATGCCTTTACCACACACAGCAAATTGCATCAGACGACTTTGAATACATCTAGGCAAAAATATTGAACTATCATTTTTGGATAGAGTTGAAAATATTGTGGCAAAAGGAGAAAGTACTCAAATGATTATTTTCTCCTTTTGCCACAATGTCTTCAAAAACATGTCTGCAAATGGGCAGTGGTTAATTCATTCTATTTGGCAAACTCGGATGTTTAAGTCAATAAGAATTTGTGTTACTTTGTGAATTTGAAATATGAATGACATTAAGAATGAATGATAATATGGGCCCAGGTCAGCCTTAATCATTTTGTAGTCTGGCAAGGGTCTTCCTTGTGTGTCATTGGATAGTCTTATACAAGTACCGTCACTTGTGTTGAACATTCTTGTAATTGCTATGTATATATACATTTTTTGTTAACAAAATTTGTTCAATAAACTGCTGTATGAAATACTAGTTATTTTTTTGTAATCTATAAACAAGACCTTTCAAGAGGATAGCAGGACTAACACCGCTTTCCCTTATACAGAAAATCTGCAGCAGATGAGTTTGAAAACGTCTAGGCAAAAGCACAGAAAATCCCTTTAAATGAAAGAACAATAATTAAATCAAGTTGAAGATATGGTGTCAAGGGAGAAATTGCTTGTTTTGAGCAATTTCTTCTTTTGTTCCCATGTTTTCGAAAAGTGGTCTGTTTCAGAAAGCATTTTATGAGGGAAAGGATTAACCATGATCAGATATAATACTAACAATATGACATTTAAAATAATATGGTTATACAAATTATGAAAACTTGAAGAAAGGTAACAACTGAAAATTCAGAAGTAGTTTAAATATGGATTAAAAATATTGTTGGAAACGGAAAAACAAGTTCTTCTTCCTATTACTATTTAAGAGGCTTTATCTGTCAAGGCATCAAATGGTGTTTGCCAGCGTTCTCAACTCGATTCAAGAAGAATTTATTTTATTCTCAATAATATTGAGTACATGTTTCCAAAGTTGTTACATTTAAAGTAGGACCCGGATCTCCGGCTCTGAACACTTCATTAACCCTTTCCTACTTGTAGACGCATTCCGACACATCTGCAGCGGAGGACTTTGGAAACATTGTAGCAAATGAGCAATTTCTCAAAATGTTTTTAACTTTTTTTAATAATAAAACGCATATTAATGGATATTAAATTAATGTATATTGTTTTATGGCGCATCGACAGCTAAGGTCATTCAGCGCGCAATTAAATTTAATTATTCATGATCCCTGGGTAAACAAACCAGTACTAGGCTAGAAAATGTGCCTTGCCCAAGGGAACTCCACCATGACCGAATTGCCGCGACTGGGGATCGAACCAGGGACACCCCGTTTCGAACTCCCCGACGCTAACCACTCGACCAAAGCAGATTCCTCAATGGATATTAAAGTTTTGTGAGGATGTTTTCAAAGTCGTCTGCTGCAGATTTATTGTATAGGGGAATGGGTTTACAAGGATTTTTGTCTTGAATGTAACCTTGGACAATTCTAGATCAATTTCAGCATTGCTCGACACAACTGTTCATCTGGATATGGCAATGTGAATGCCAAACTTAGGTCTGTAGCTCAAAGTTCAGGGACACACTTCCAGATAAAATGCAACATACTAGATGACCATGCCCAGACCAGCTTGATAATTGGTAGCTACAGGCAACATTGTATATATGACTAGTGCTCGGAGAAAACCAACCTTAGTATCTGGAAAAGGCCTGCATTTGCTTCCATGCTAAAGGATCCTAAACGGATACTGGTTTACAGAAACAGCCCCGCTAGTGTAGTGGTAGAGCGTCTGCCCGAGGTTGGCGAGGTCACAGGTTCAATCCCTGGTTTGGTCATACAAAAGGCATTATCAAAATGGTAATAATGGCTGCGTCAGGGTTGCGTGGCTAGCATAACAACAGACTGGCTGTTGTCAGAATGAATGAACCAGCAGTACTGGTAACTTACCAAGGAAACGCTGTGATATAACTGAAAATTTGTTAAAAGTGGCGTAAAACACCCAACAATGGATTAAGAAGGTTCTTGGAATCATATAGAACTACCATATTTGGCAAACCTTGCAGTGCCAGATAAGACGATTTTGATATGCTGGCTGATCTGGCTCTACACTTACCACAAATATCCTAAAGCTGGTTTTTGCAGTGCCACCCACATATCAACACTGAAAGACTCCTTTTTCACATTCAATATTATTGGCCTAACAATCATGTTTATCTTTTAAGAGAAACATTTTTGTCACATCTCTTGTTCACGCCTTCAAAGTTTAATGTGCTGCAAACACATCAAAAGTTGTTTTCATCAGGAAGCATAAACAAGCCACAATGTCACTCATTAAGACAACATCCTTTATTTTTTATACTACCGGTAATATCAAAAATAAATTCATAAATATAATTTGATTATTTCATCAATTAGGCTTGCTTTTAAATGTACACTTTAGTTTTAAATACCATAGTACACACTCATATATTGTAAAATAGATTGAGTGCAATAACATAAATACATCATTCATACCACTAAACTTGAAACAAGAGGGCCATATGGCCCTGGATCAATTTATTTTTTTCACTTTTGCCATATAAGCCAGTCATGGCTTGAAGGAATCTGATAGAGGGTCACCCTATGAACATTTCTACAAAATTATTTGTAAATTGGGCAGAGACTTTTGGAGGAGAAGATTTTTTAAGTTTTCACTGTAGCCATATTAGTACAAATAGCCCAGCCCCCGGCAACCATGTTTTTCGACCAATCAACACGACTTGAAGGAATCTGAAAGAGGGTCACCCAAGGAACATTTCTACAAAATAATTTGAAAATCTGCAAATCAGTTTGTGAGAAGAAGAATTATAAAGTTGTTTTTGGTGCATTGCCATGGAAACAAGAATTCTGCATGGATCCCGTAAATTTGAAGGAATTCTGGTGAGGTCATTGAGAGGATGCTTTCTATTAAGTTTAATGCCAATTGACCCACTGGTTACTGAGAAGGTATTGACAGACACATCGTACAAAAGGCGATCACAATAACTCACCTTGAGCACTTTGTAGGGTAGAAACAGTACATTTACAAATGTTAGTAAAAGCAAATCTGGCTTTTGTCTCTTAAATGAAGATTGCAGTAAAAAAAGTACTAAAACCCAAAGCTCATCAAGTTGAAAGCTTAAAATAAACCCACTTTGTCAAGCAGAAAAAAGTAATAGTTTTAAAACAAGTCTGAGTTTTCAAGAAACGTTAACTCAAATTTAAAAACAGAACAAAACAACCTTTTACCAGTTCAAACAAATCTAAATATCAAGTCTCTTTTAAAGAAAGTTTAATTATTGAATAAAGTTAAAAACATTGTAGAAAAAGGAGAAATTGCTAATCTAGAGCATATTCTTATTTTGCCAAAATGTTATCAAAAGTTTTCTGCTGCTGAGACGCCAGAAAGTGCCTGTATGTGGTAAATGGTTCAGTCAACAACTTTAGAATATCATTTGCAAATGTGGTAAATAGCAATTTTTGCATAAACTTATACAAAAAAAAATTAAAATCAAAACATAACATTTTCAAGACAAAATGATTCAATATATGGCCTGTGGTTTCTAAGGAAGAAATACTGAGATACCCTATCCCATATTTGTTTACCAATCAAAAAGGTATGAAGAAATGTGCTTACTCCTCTGAAATTATTTCAATTTTTTTTCAAGCATTACTGGGGATTTTTAATTTATTCCATTATTATGCATAATAATCCTTTCGGAAAATGTCAAAGGGAAAATCTGAAATCATAGAGACAAATTGAGAGCTTGAAAGAAGTCATGACTGTGTCGCATAAAATAAAATATGGCAGGTGGTTGGACATAAGACATAAGAGTGATCCCTGTGTCCCCTTTTTAAGGCAGGTGCCACAAACAATAAATCATGAATATTCACTATACTTCATTGTTTTATTTTTGACAAAACATATACCTATCAAGAAATTGTTTTGCATATTCTGTTAATTTGTTAATAAAGTCCAGATTTTTGTCATTTTCAATTCCTAAGACTTTATGTGATGATACCTCTTCAATTAAGTTACCATCTAGATACAATTTTAAGCTTTTGTCTGTAGAATTTGCCAGTCTTTTACTTGTTCTTATTAGTAATGATTTAGTTTTACTATTATTTAATATCATTAAGTTTTCAAGAAACTATAACTTAGTATTATCTAGGTCTTTATTTAGTTGAAGAGACACTGATTTGCCATTTTTTCCAGATTTATGAAGGGTAGCATTGTCAGCAAAGAGGTCAATTTTTGAGTGTTTAATATATACATGTAAAGGTAAATCATTCACATATAATAACAAGAGGGCCATGATCATGGCCCTGGATCGCTCACCTAAATGTCAACAAGATATTCCTTAAATTTGACCTAGTAACCTAGTTTTTGACTGAACATGACCCAGTTTCAAACATGGCCTAGATATCACTAAGACAAACATTCTAACAAAGTTTCAACATGCTCAAGCC
>JAUELF010284099.1:0-19240 GCA_031471495.1 Clinocardium nuttallii | reverse complement strand
TGTTATTTTCAGATGACAGATACATTTGACAACTATATATAAATATAAACATGAATTATTTCAAAATTCAATACCGTTCCATAAGCTCATCATTCTGTGTATCTTTCCTTCGTATTTCTGATTGTGCTGTCTCTAATTCATGTTCATGTTGTTCCAATTTCCTTTGTAGGTGTGTGATACTGTAAAAAAACATATACTGTACTAATAACAAGAAACACAAAGCAAACACACACAATAGTAAGGTTATTGACCCTGTACTGTGAAATCATCGTTGGACCGTGTTCATGGGTTATCGTTGCCGGATATTTCGGATCGTGACAGCGTGACCACTTTCTTCAATGCAAAGTGAACGGGACAATATGAAAGTACGCAGAAGTAGGTATTCAATTATAGTAATGTTTGGCTGAATAATTATCTTTGTCAACTTATATAATCACACATAAACATCTCTGACATGTCAGAGGAACAGAAAACATTTAGTTAATTCATGTTTAAACGGAAACATCCAGCACTGGCTGTTATCCTTGTTACAAAGTATAGACATATAATCTATTTAGACAAGCTTTCAAATCAGAAACAATACTTTTATAATGTGAAACGTATGTTTCCGTATTTATATGTTTGTTTTACTGTATTCCATTGAATTGTAATGTACTAGTCGCAATAGGCAAAGGATTATTGAATAAAATAAGCTCCGTCACTTTGGCAAACATGTCCGACTTTTTGGTTTCGACTGTAAAGCTATGTTTTTCGATCAGATTCCTCTTTAAAAGTGTAACACGTTTCCGTTGCATAATTGATAAAACAAAATGTTTTTATTTGCCAGGTCCTCGAGCCCTCACCAAGTACTGAAGTCAATATATATATAATATATATATATAATAAGGGAAAATTATTAGATTATTTTTCTTATAAAGATCCTTATCCTTTTCTGTCTTTTTTAATGCGATACATGATGCATTCAGTTTTGAGATTGATCATGTACTTGGCGTTACTTTGATTTTTGTGTTCAGTTCACTGTCGTCAAATCATCGATGTCTGTCCATGTATTTATGGTTGATGTATGAGTAAGTGAGAGGTTTGGAACAATAAGTGACTGTCCATCAGATAAATCGCATGATTCAAAAGATTTGATTGAGGTAATAATGTAAACATAATTGGTAAGCGGGTAGCGGACATTGTAAAAGAATGAACATAATGATTTACATTAAGTATTTTAATTGCATGTATTTGTAAATAAAGCAATGAAAATGAAATAACGAAAACATAATGGTTAACGACAGCGCGTGCCCTGTAGTTCATTAGCTTATGTCTGATTTACATCTTCTTTTTTTAAAAGTGCAAACAAACATGTTGCTTGACTTAATCTGCAAACAATACATATTTTCCAGCGATGCGGAATGCATTTGCCATCATTGTTTTTCCGATAGTTACGTTATATGCACGTGTAAGTGGATGTGTAACATGTAATTTCGTAAGTGTCGGTGTTTCACACATGACGAACACAATACTTCGACCGCATCATCGTTTCTAACAGTACCGACCAGTTGTACTTTAAACTACAACTTTTCAGAAATCTTAACAAACATCTATTTTCCGTTATTATAATTATCTATGAATCTAAACATTTTATATATCTGAAATGACATAATATAAAGCCTTAAAAGGAAACAGAAATTTAGTTGAACAAAGACTAACTATTTCAATTTGATTAACGGAACACACAGCGAACCGACTTTAGGATTAAAGTCAGAGTACTGTGAATATGGGTATACACGGAATAGAAACATTCACCCTAGCAAACATCAAATGCACCTCTAACGTAATACAATGGTGTAGGTAATATAACGCACAATGTTTGTTTTTATAGTGTTTAGGCTGATTTAGACAATTGTTCATTTATATCACAGAGTTTCCTTGGTAACCCCGCAACACTGAGCGCCAAGCAGGCGAGTCATTACGTCTACTTTTAAAGAAATTGCAATGAAACGGCCGAGGATTGCACCCACGACTACAAGCATCATAGACGGACGCTTTCCACTATACCACCGCGGTGGTTAACGCAAAACAAGTTTACCTTCAAAGTGTAGTGTGAGATTATAAAACCACACGTTCTAAAGGACTTTTTTAGCTCACCTGTGCACGAAGTGCAAGCTGAGCTTTTGTGATCACATTTTGTCCGGCGTCCGCCCGTCGTCCGTCGTCCGTCGTCATGGTTTGAGCATGTTGAAACTTTGTCAGAATATTTGTCTTAGTGATATTCAAGCCATGTGAGAAATTGTGGCATATCTGTTCAAAAACTAGGCCACTAGGTCAAGTTTAAGGAAAATCTTGCTTAAACTCTGGAAGCCACATTTTTTGCTTGTATAACATGATAGGTGCATTTAAGTTCAGTGTCATTAACAGATAAGAGATTTTTTTCCAAAAAGCATTTTATTTTCAATTTTGATCGGCCTTTTGTGTTTTTAATTTGTCATTTCTCAAAGAAAGTCAGTGTTTACGCTTTCCTGTAATATTACTAAATTGTTGTTATTGAGTTTTTGCACACAGTTATTGATGTTACAATTATACACATACATGAACATGTTTACTTCACAAGCCAATTATTTGTGTTCGTATATGCCACTGTACATGGAAAATAAAGACGGGGTTGTAGACGTATTCGTGCAGTTTAGAAACAGATTAATGCGACTGGTAAATACCGTTTATCAGTCTCGGACTTCTCCTGCTGTAGTTTGATAAACTTGACTTCGTTCGATTCATTACGTGTCCTTGACGTGCTGGCTCTTTCGTCCAATCTAAAAGAATGTATCAAAGACAAATGTCGTGTGAATGCTAACTAGGCTCAACAAAACAACGTTCGGTATCCTAAACATTTTTTGAGGTGCAGTATGTTCGATAAGAATACATTAAAACGTTTTACAGAATAAGGTATTCTCTGAACGAAATAAAAGTCATAAATACATTCAGCTTAATAAATGAAGTAAACTAAATAACTTTCCACATACTTTTTACGAAGATCCTGTATCTGTTTGTCTTGTTCATCCTTCTCTGACCGTACCTGTTGTAATTCTTTTTTCCGGTGCTCTTGTTGATTTTGCAGCACGTTATATCTGTACACGTTAAGATATATTAGTCCGTTGATAACACATATCAAGTACATAAATCATATGCATCAACAGGTATTTTTCACTACATATTGCTTATTTTATGTGTATTTGTTTTTTCCAAACAGCGCTTTCGTTTTAATTATGTTTTAGAACATATTGATTGGCCTTTTTATTTTTTCAATTGTCATTTCTCAAAGAAAGTCAGTATTTACGTTTTCCTGTAATATTATTAAATTGTACTTATTGAGCTTGTGCACACAGTTGTCGTATCAAAAACTATACAAATACATGAACATGTTTACTTCAAAAACCAATTATTAACGTTCGTATATACCACTGTACATGGAAAATAAAGACGAGATTGTAGACGTATTCGTGCAGTTTAAAAACAGATTAATATGAATGGTAAATACCGTTTATCAGTCTCGGACTTCTCCTGCTGTAGTTTGACAAACTTAACTTCATTAGAGTCATTAAGTTGTCTGGACGTGCTGGCTTTTTCGTCCAATCTAAAAGAATGAAGCAAAGATAAATGTCGTGTGATTGTTAATATTGCTGAACACAAGAACGTCCGGTATCCTAAACAGTGTGAGGTGCAGTGTATTTGATAAGAATTTACTAAAACATATTATTAGGTATTTTCTTAACGAAATAAAAGTCATAAATACACTCAGCTTAAACAATGAAGTAAACTAAATAACTTTGCACATACTTTTTACGAAGATCCTGTATATGTTTATCTTGTTCATCCTTCTCTGATCGCAACTGTTGTAATTCGTTTTTCAGGTGCTCATGTTGATTGTGCAGCACGTTATATCTGTACAAGTTAAGATATATTAGTTCGTTGATAACATATATCAAGCACATAAATCATCTGCATCAACATGGTATTAATCGTTTAAATTGCCTCGCTTATAATGACTAGGTATTGTTCACTACATTTTGCTTATTTTATGTATATTTGTTTTTCCAAACAGTGCTTTTTTCCAATTTTGTTTTAAAACATATTGATTGGCCTTTTTTTTCAATTGTCATTTCTCAAAGAAAGTAAGTATTTACGCTTTCCTGTAATATTATTAAATTGTACTTATTGAGGTGTCGTATTGATGTTACAATTATACACATACAGGAACATGTTTACTTCACAAGCCAATTATATATCACTGTACATGGAAATAAGGACGGGGTTGTAGACGTATTCATATGTTTTAAAACAGATTAATGTAAATGGTAAATACCGTTCATCAGTCTCGGAATTCTCCTCCTGTAGTTTGACAAACTTGGCTTCATTCGATTCATTACGTTTCCTGTACGTGCTTGCTCTTTCGTCCAATCTAAACGAATGTAGCAAAAACAAATGTCGTGTGAATGCTAACAACGCTCAACACAAGAACGTCCGATATCCTAAACATTGTAAGTGAGTATTCGATAATAATGTACTAATACATAATACAGAATGTGGTTTTCTCTTAACGAAATAAATACTAAAAAGTCACACATACTTCCAGCCTAATAAATGAAGTAAACTAAATAACTTTGCACATACTTTTTACGAAGATCCTGTATATGTTTATCTTGTTCATCCTTCTTTGATCGCAACTGTTGTAATTCGTTTTTCAGGTGCTCCTGTTGATTTTGCAGCACGTTATATCTGTACGAGTTAAAGATTTATAAGTATGTTGATAACACATATCAAGCACATCAGTCATCTTCAACAACATACTATTAATCGTTCAACTGCCTCACTTATAAAAACTAGGTTGTTTCCACTACATACTTTGCTTTTTGTTATGTATATTTGTTATACCACGTATTTCACATATAGCCGCCTTGTTGAGTTTATTTTTTATATTGTATCCATATATGCCATAAATGTATAGTTTGAATTCAAATAGCCTTTTAAACAGCATTCACTATTTATGTTTGTAACAACATAACTTGCTTATTCTTGTGTAAATCGTTGTCGTCATTGTTTAACTTGTCAAACAGCATTTAAAATACATACATGTAGATGATATTAAAATAGGTAGCTCATGTTAAGAGTAACTTGCTTATACACTGATAATAAAATATGTTCATTACATTAGTTACAGTTTAATGACTATTTTTTTATAAGTTTTGAGGGGCGATGATGTTTATTACTATTAAAGCAGGAAATTAATTAAATATTAAAGTTCAATACATTTTGTCAGAATCGGATAGCCCGTTGTGTAGCCTTATCCCGCTGGTTTCTAATCCACCACGTGTTCTCGGTACGTTAGCTTTATCATCATATCTAAATTCATATATTCAAACCAGGTGAAGTATTTACGTGATACGAGCAACACCAAATTGTACCTCTTAACACACAGGGTACAGTGTATTTGATTAAAAGAAGCTGCTGCTTGACAGTAAAACAAAATGCAAACTATTTATCAAAAATGCATAACGACTGAAACCGGATATAAATGACCTAAATATGAAAATATTGAAGAATCAGTTACACGAACATACTTTTTTCGCAGATCCTGAATACTTTCCTCTTTTTTATTTATCTCTAACCGCAAGTGTTGCAGCTCTTGTTCCTGGTGCTCATTTTTTCTTTGCAGCTCCTTGTTTCTATACACGAAATTTAAGTTAAAAAAACCCATTCTAAGGATATAACTTAACGTTTGTCTATCAGTCATTGACTGTGCATTTTTCATAACAGCAATTGCTAATCATTGTATAAATATTTCTGCTTTTATAAAAAATAATGCCTTCATTTAAAGGTTTGGAATTATATCTCGATATAACCCAATGAATAAATTCAATAGTCTATACTTTTACCATTTCAATTAATTAAAATATTCCGATCCTATTCGAAAAAGATTACTTGACTGAAAGCATTTGACTATGCATATAATTCAATGTTTCCTACACCGCATATCCTAAAAAGATTTATATTTAAACTAGTTAAACCTTAAAAGATACGATACGTTGTATGATACGATACAGTGATTTAAAGTGTTACAAAGACATATATTAAATCAAATATCAATGTAATGCAATGACAGTATAACACACAAAGAGACAGCATGCTCAAATAGTAGTGTTATAAAAAGTATACATGGTATTTCACAACGCTCTTAGTATTACTTTAGTAATGGCTGTCATTATGCTACTTTGAAGATATATTTAACATCACGAAAGAATGTCAAGGTGAAAAAGACAAACCTTTCGTTAGACTCGGATATCTCACGTTGTAGCCGTATAACACTGACTTCTGATTCTTTACGCTTTTTAGAAATCAATGCTTCATCGTCCAACCTAAAAGCATGTATAAACACTGATTACTTCTGAGTATACACACATCTAAACAATATAACTGCTATTACGTTTGTCTTGTTCGAGATATAATTGAACGAATGGGTAGTGCATTTGATAACTATATAACTAATAAACAGTTTACGACAAGACTGTATTTAAATCAAATAAACACTTTAGAGACATTAAAGCTTAGACAAAATAAAAAGACTTTGCTAAAAGACATACATCTACATACATTTTTCGCAGATCCTGAATCGTCTTCACTTGTTCTGTTATCTCTGTTCGTACTTGTACTAATTCTTGTTTCTGATGCTCGAATTGTGTTTGCAGCTGGCTGTTTCTTTAACAGAACATTTATGTTAACATTTAAAAAACCACTAAAGAGACAGAACATCTCTGGCATTGTCTAACTGATCGATTATCAACGTCTGTAGTAAAAACAAGGACTTTTTACTGATGTCGAAATAGCCAATTTCTTTGAATCAACACAGTGGCATACTTAAAGCCATTGCTATACAAAATATACGATTGGCTAGTTAATAACAAATAGTAAGGGTAGTATAAGGATGGAGTCTATTAACTATTTATCTTCGATACATGTATGTGTGTGTTAAGTTGTGATTATATACAATGTTCTTGCTTTTATTTTTGTTATGTGATTTAATATCATAATGGATGGTATAACATGTCTTCCAAACTACCCTTCTCTGTTTTGAGCACCTTATGCCTGGTGCAAATACAAAGATCATTATTGTTCAATTGTTCAATTAACTACCGTCAACCGATATGAATTTATTTATCGTTTATAGTGACTGTATCCGATCTGCAAGTCATCATTAAATTTCAAGTTTTGACATACTATTCATTACGTGATACTGTACACTAAATCGTCATGCCTTTGCATTGGTAAAAAATCATGACTGTCAGAGGGCGGGCCGCGCAAAAATTGTAGTATTTACATGTCTTCTTTTATTAAAACCTTGTCTGATTAAATAATAATTTTGATTCGTAATCATTTGGTGTCACTTATATGCTGTGTTGCATACTTGATAATTGATTGAGGAAAAGGCTTAATTGTGTTGATTAAAATATGCAGATATTGTCTCGAGTGGCATATGTTCAGATAAGCTTGGCGTTTGCGTATGACCAACTTGTTAAATACAATTTGACATATACCTTCTTCACCTTTTTTTAATGATTACCCATTTTCCGCATATCACTTACATTTTCAAATTTAATATTTTCGATACTTTAGTTATTTTATTAATCTAGCTATAATTTATGTTGTCTATGCTAGCTTTTCTTTCTAAAGAAATGCACGTTTTTTCCTTAATCATGTGTTCAACTATATTGCATCTGGGGTCAGTCTATCATATCTAACATGGAAACTGGATGTCCTTGGGAATGGGACTGGAATAAAAAGTGGGATATTTGGCAAATCGTGTGGACAAAATTTGCTCAAATTGCCCTGAGTTCTCAACAACTGACAACATGTGGATGCAACACGGACTGTTGTGGTCGATGCAAATGTTCCAGATTAAGTTTACCTTGCACGGCATTTTGTAGTTGTTACTGTGAAACATAGATATACAGCTGTGTTGCAGTTATGGCAATTAAACACTGTGTAAATATTATATTAGTGATAGGAGCTCACAATTTAAAATGAGGGAAAAAACGTGTAAATATTTTTGTTAATTTTCTTATCTTTATTTGTAGATATTATGATATTAATTTTGCAAAAGGAAGGCTTAATACATGTTTCTTTTTGTTATATTGTTAAATGTCATGAGATAGCTTAAACAACTTCTTTGAGATAAATCAAGACGGTAAGTTTTGTTTCTTTACCAAAAAATGTAAGGAGATTTCATCAAAATACTCCATTATGGCGGCCATCTTGTAGAAGGTGGCCGCAATTATGGAATTTCAAATGGCTAACGTGTTTTGAGTTAATAAGTGTTTAAAGTGTGTATCTACCAAATCCTATGATTGCATCATTTACTGAAATATTTATTTACTATTCGGCTCAACTATGTGAGTGAGCGAGTGATTTGAGTTTTACACCGTTTTCAACAAATGTTCACTCATTCCAAGGCGGCCAATTCACCTACTCAACACAACATACTACCCAAGTTGCTGGCTACTTTTCCACATAGACAGTAAGTCTATTTGAGGAAGACGAATGAAACCTTTTACAGAGACTTATGTCTAAACTTACATCTTACTTATGTTAAAAAGAATGTTGGCTGAGCTTGGGCTCTAACTCACAGCACCTCGATTTACAATCCGCGTCGGTACCGACTGAGCTAGTTGTTAAACATTTTGTCATCTACAGTTCTGCGTTTCCTTACTCGTTTTATGTATTAATGTATTAGTATATTTTGTAATCTTAAATAACGTCATTGGACATCGACTTGTAACACTTTTGTGCTTTAATAACTATATATGAGTATACAAAATACAATGGGCTAGGAGCATATTATATGAAGCAGTTAGTCTGTGTTCATGCTTATTTGATAATTACTAGGTTGTTGTCTATGAAACCTTTGCTATTTCATTAAAAACCATAATTTATTAATTCACACATTTATAAAGTTGACGTTTCTAAATCAAAAACATCTTTCAATATCATTTACAACAAATCACACATTACATTTGTGTGACTTCATTAAATTATTTTTATTGTATTATATATACATGCACAAGAATATGAATAAAGGTAACGCACGTAGCCATTTATTCGCTGTACACTTATGATTCACCAAGTTACTAATACCGCTTGTCAGAATTTAAACTCGTGAATGTAATCCGGGTGATGTTGTATATTTTGTTTAAAACATGAACAAATGTTATTGTGAAAGTTTGATACCTTTGGCGTGATTCAGATATCTCCTGCTGCAGCATGTAAACGGGGGCTTCTTATTCATGAGTTAAAAAGCATAATGTATAAAAAACAAAATACCCAAATTACCATGACAGCAATTCGGCCATTGTTATAACATGACCATGGGTGTTATCTGAGTAACATGAGGATATAAGGGAATGAATAAGAAACAACCAGATTATACGTGCATCAGAATTTTTCTTTTATGCCTACTTAGAGCTATTTGATTGGACAGGTTACGTCTACCGGAATTTTTTTTTCTTCAAACCGATTGTTGTCAGATACTTAAATGCAAAACAACAAAGTGTCCATCTCGCCAGAACATTAATTACATTTTATAGGACGCACGCGACCTCGGTCTTTAATTTAATACCGCCTTTACCGTCATAATATAAAAAGACTTATTCGTCATTGGCAGTTACACCGATGAACATGTGCAAACAGATTGGTACCAGTGTCTCCCAATCAAACATTGTTTGTTGTGAAGGTATAAATGTAACTAATACTTTAGATATGATAATTACCTGTAGTTAAGACCTGAATTAGCTTCCTCTAGAACTTCATTCTTCTCTGTTAATTGACTGACTATAATTTCATCAACACCATTGAATCTGAAAAAAAGAATCACCATTGTTATTCAATAAGCCACCACAAAGCTGCCTTACTAATGTTTACTTATATATTTGAATATTTCACAACTGATATTATGGATAAGAAAGGGGAATCATAAAACAAATGTCAATTGATTGACATAAAGGCCAATGTAAATGGTAAATATGCTTGTATAACTATTACCTGTTGTCTCGTCTTGCCTGACACTCAAATGTTTTATTCCTAATTAACTCCACATGTCAACGTCTGTCCCAATCACATATATGAAAATACTGCATGTTAACAATTTGGAAATAGATTTAAAATTAAAGCCCTAATGCCTTGTTACTGGTCTTTGGTTGATAGGGAATATTTTGAATGATAGTGAAAGTTAACAAACTTTTCTCATAATTATTATTTTAATAAAGTGTATCTAGTAATATGATATCTATCCTTGATTAACGTTCACTAAGTTTATCAAGTGAATCACAAATTTAAATAATTCAGTTATGTTGTCTTTCTTCATATATGAGACGAATTGAGACGAATTGAGATCAATATAAAAAGAAGCAGTGTGTAAAAGATTACCCTTTTTGGTTATCGTCTATTTCTTTTTTCAAATGTCGCTTTTTGTCGGCTTGTCTTTTGCTTTCCTCCTCTATATTCTGTAATCTAAACGGTAAGCACCTCTTAAAACAGCTATTATACTTTTGCAATGTTCTTATATGTTGTGTTGAAGAAATACATATCCATTGAAAATCTGCGTGCATGCGAAATTTCCTTAAGAGTGTTACACAATTCGGCTGTAAAGAGATATCTACAACCACCCACAGCACCACTCACAGCTCAAAACAAATATCAGATAGCAATCATTTCCCCATGTATCATGTGTACATGGGTAAGACAACATCAATGAAACATAATACTTCCGATAAATACTTTAAATTGAAACATTCAATATGTACAACGAAATAACTGAACTATAACACAATTATCAGCACGATGAAGTCTAAATATTCAATTATAAGCTTACCAATCACCTGCTGTGAATTCCTTTACTATTAATTTAAAAGCATCGGATACATTCTAAGAAATGACAACAACCGTTCAAAACAGCGCTGGCACTGACCCATTATGGTTATTTAAACTAGAAAGCAAGGGTAGCATATTAAGTAAGACGTTAGAAACCGAGCGAAATGAACAAGTTTTAAACAAAAAGAAAGGCGTTTATGATGCAGGCATATCTTGTTGTTTTTTGCACTTTTCGGTTAATATTTATAACTATGAATGTAAATATAAGTATTCGATAGACTTTAAAACATTGCGGCAAACTGGAAAAAGAAGCAATGTTCAATTATCATGATTTATTCAAAAGTTTACTGTCTGTAGGTGCTTAAGGGGTAATAACTGTTATCAGTTACTGTGTAGCAAGTATCCTGAGTATATTGTTTATACATGAACAAAAGGTAACATTAGACATTGATACATATAAACAAGTCAAACTATCCCATAAACATATACGTGCGTGCGATGTTTGTCGATTGATTCTTTATATTAATAGTGTTACGGTTGCCTTACTATACGAGATCATCCGTTCTATAATGATTGAATTACTTTAAATCGTCCATTTTCTCGGAAGAGCTTGCTATTAACAGTAATTATTTTGACACACAGATACCAATCCTGTTTAGCTCAACTAAGCATAAGTCACCATTTGTGTATGCCATTTATTGTCGTTCACAAATTTAATCCATATTGACAAAGACGCGATCTCCTGTGTAATCCTCGAAATAATATAACATATCTATTCGGAAATCGATTAGCTGCGGCATTCGATGAAATTAAAAGATGAAAGAAGGGGCTGATTAAATAATAATGTGCCGGAAATTGTCATAGGTAGACGCTGTACATTGGCCCTTTTGATTGGTTTAAAATCACTGCACTGACGCAGCATCAAATATTGGGGAAATGATAACACTTTTAGAAATTCTTTTTCTCAGTTCATGTTTTTTTAATATAACCATGGTCTTAAGCAGCAGTTAAAAAGGCTAAAAGGACACACCGTAAAAAAGTCCATTATGATTATGAAAGTGTTCGATTGATTTCAAGATAAGGCACGTGGTCCTTACGTGATACTATTCATGCATTATAGTTAGTCGAAAATGATAGCTGACAGGTGCCGGGACTAAAAGTACCAATAGTGCAACATTTGCATGTCTTCATTTATTATAAAGTGTAATTTCAAACTAATGTTGAAAAAATGTTTCAATTGTGACACTCTTGAAAAGACTGCGTTTAATTATATTGTATATCTCCCAATGTTGTACAGCGTCCGCCTCGGTGCGGGAGGTTGGGGATGTCTTTACCGGCTAGTTCATACCAACACTTTTTAAAATGGTAGTTAGTTGTGGCTGCGCTCAGGTTTGCGGGATAAGTATTACGACTGACTGGTGGGTGTCATGATAAATGGACCAGTAGTACCGGTAACTCGTCCAGGAAACACCATGATATAACTGAGCATTGTTGAAAGCGTCGTTAATACTGAGCTGTCAATCAACCAACCCCATGTTCGTCGTTAAAACAGTGTTTCTTTAGTAAGTTTAGTACTTTGATTATAGTAGTGATATGTTTAACATGTGTATTAGTCTATGTTGCCTCTTTTTATTTTAGAAACGCATAGTCCTTCAGTTATCCTGTTGTCAACTATGTGGTTGACATAGTTGATGAATTTACACACATGTCCATCGACAATTCTGCATTTTCTTAATACATGTTCAGTTTGTTCAATGCAGTATTTGTCTCACTATTTTACATTATCATAAACAACGTTACTAGACGTGGTCTGGTAACACTTTCATTCTTTAACAACTGTATGCAATTATACAAAATACAAAGCGATATCCAACATATTATATGAAGCAGCTAGTCAACGCAAAATAATATACAATTTGTAATAATGCAGTCATTTCTCGATAATAATGCAACAAACGGTAATAGTCAAGTTAAATAGCTGACACGAATTTACCTTTTGTTGGCTGATCTCTTCTCCTCTTCTGATTTATTTAGATTTAGGCTAATTCTTTGCAATTCTTGGTTTTGGTGTTCAATCATACTCTGTAAGTGTGCGTTGCTACCAGGAAATTAAAAAAATATATATTATTTTGAACATTCTATGCTGTATATTTACAAAATCTGCCTTATATGATTCATTATGTGTTGGGAAAGTGCTGGCTTCATCGTCCAATCTAGAAGTATGTACAGCAGACACATGACGAGTGTACATTAGGCTATACGAAACACAGTCTGCTATCTCATAACATTAGGACATTATATGACTACATATAGCTGATCAATAGTATAGCGCAAGGAAGTCTATGAAGCGAATACAAATCATAAAGACATTTAGGCTAAGCAAGGATGTGTTCAAACATACTCTTCCCGAAAATCCTGAATACGTTTTCTTTTCTATCTGTCTCTGATCGCTCTTGCTGTAATTCCTGATTCAGGTGGAGGTGTTGACTTTTCAGTTCGCTGTTTCTATACAAGATGATATATATTGAACCCTTGATAAACCTTTACCAGCACACATATCATCTGCGTCAATGGGAAACGTATAATTTTGATGCATCACTTACGATGACAATACACTTTTAATATTAAAAAAACCCAACTATAATTGGTGAATCATGTATTAGTTTACTTGATATTTCTAAATCAAAATCCTCTTCCAATATTATTTAAAATATTACTAACATGTGTATTTTTGTTACAATCATTTCCTATTCCTGTGTTAATCTGTTATTCAATAGTTTCAAATAAAGTTGTTGCAATTTAATTTACATCTTTCTATATACATACATAATTATTGGTAATCATCGTTAATGACATGTCGGGCATGGTCAAATTACGCCAAAAACATCCGCTGTCATATGCTGATCTACAACAAAATAATCCCTAAGCAAGCTTTGTATGCGTAGACATTAGTGTATACGATCACCAGAATGCATTGAATATATGGCATTGATTTTAAAATAATTGTTAATGTGTATAGGAAGTACTTGAAATGATTGATTTGATCACTTTTAGTATTTTGACTTTGTTTGAAAGTGAAAGTAGAGAATGCCAAAGTTTTGTCCGGGCCCGATTTAGTCCGAAATCAGGGCTTTTGAGTTATGTCTTCAATAACGCATGACCCCCGTTTTCTTTGGCTTGTTTTAAAATGTTACTCTTTGCAATGATATATGGTGTTCTATATGAGAAACGCTTAGAAAGTGTGGCAAATGAGGACCTAAATTGGTATATTTACATGGAATGGAAACGAAGAAGGAATCTGTTTGTTTATTGTAACCTAAAGTGCTTTTGGCTAGAAAATATTAAAATTCAATTGTGTGTCAGCTTCCAATATTGAAGCATTCTAGGTTACTTTCAAATTGCTTAAAACTGATTAAACTGGTGCATTGTGTGTTATTAGGTTATAGCCACTTTGACATGTTTCCATAAAGATGATGATTTTCAAGCTATTTAAAATAAAAATGGATTGGTGAATGGCCCAAAACAAAATAAGCATAAGGTTTGGTCATTCCTTTAAGCATGTGACCCAGTAAAACCTACAAATGTTATATGTCTCTGTTTTCTTCTCTCTAAGACCTGTATGATGCGCGAGCGCAGAAAACCTGCGGCACTCAAGTCGCGAAACCTAGGTTTGGTTGTGAATAATTGCCTAATTGTCCTATATTTGTTATTTTTTGCTTTCTGTTTATATCATACGCTGTATATTTACACACATACAAAATCTCTCAGGGCAAATAAAGTGTCTAATTGAACTTTAGACTCAAGAACAATTCATTTGTCAATTTTGTGTCGTCTGCAAAAATGTTTTGATACAGAAGAAAATGATGATACTTGTTGCGTAAAATCTCTGAGAAAACTGCATAATTTTTTAGTTGGTTCATATCTATGACCATTTTAGTTTTCTGATATTTACTTTGGAAAGACCTATGTATTGCGCGAAAGCATAACACTTGGCCGTTTCAGCCGAAAAACCTAGGTGTTGGTAGTATAGAAAAAAATTAAATTTCTTTGATAATCATTGCCTAATTGACCTGAAAGTTGATAAGCGTCCCGTGTTCAATCCCCAGTCGCGGCTTTAATAGTGTTGAGCCCATACTTAAGCACATATCCTAGCCTATGGATGTTGAAAACGGCATAAATCTTCCTGTTGAAACTAAAAGGAAATTAATAGAATACTCTTAACATAGTTTTTTTCGCAGATCATGAATATGCTTCCTTTTATCCTTTACATCTTACCGCACTTGTTGTAATTCTAGTTTCTGGTAATCATATTGTTGTTGCAGTTTGTAGTTCCTGTATCAGTAATTGTCTTAAGTTAACAACAATACTAGAACTCAGCGATGGCTTTAATCAGCTGTACCATAATACACTTATGACGTGCAATTGTCTGTCTCACGTTGACTGTTTCGTTTACATAACACCTATTGCTGATCAGTTGCGAGTCATTACAAAAAACAGGATATATATAACTTGTGGGAACTATATATCGATATAATCTAATTATGAATTTGTGTATTTGACCAATTGCGTTAAATTAAATATTAACTGTGTATTTCTTTAACAACATATACATATGATGTTTCTTGTGTGTAATAAGTTTACTATTCAGTTAAAAGTGTGCATTGACTGTACTTTAAAAACATTCTTAATGCACAAATACTGGCATGTAGACAATTTACATATATTATGCAGGGAACGGAAGGTCAAGGGAAATATTTTATACCTTTTGTCAGCCTCGGAAATTACACGATGTAGCTTTCTGATATTGACCTCTGATTCATTTAGGGTTTTTTTAAACGTCATCTTCAACGTACAATTAACATCATGTATTTAAACCCGATGAATTTTGAACGAATATAATGCTTATCGACATAAAGTAAAATGTATTCGTTTATGTTGTAGTGTTATCATGTGTTACAAGTGGTGTTATTCATTCGATAATTGAATAACCGATAAATAGTCTAGCGAAAACGATGTATCATGTATCGATATAAAACAAACATGATAAATCCGTTAAGAATGTGTATACAATTACTGACTCTTTTCGCAGATTCTGAATATCATTCTGTTTGTCTGTTATCCATGATCGCAATTGTTGTAATTCCTTATTCTGGAGATGATATTGTCTTTGAAGCTGGCTGTTTCTGTAACAGAATACATAATAATATATATAATAATCTTATGTATTTGTACATTTATATGGTGTTTCAATTCCATCAATGTTAAGACATTTATATTTCAGGTACTTTGTATAATATGTCTTCCTAAGGGAATACAGTCAGTCCAGGCGTTTTTTCATCACAACTTAATCTTTTCGAAACAAAGATGGACTGCACTTAGATATCCGTTGAATAATGTTATTCTTGATAAAGACCAAGTGGTCGAAAATTCGTTAAATAAAGAGTTGTTATCATATATAGTATGTCAGGTAGTTTCTATTTTTTATCAATAATAGATTTCTGGTAAGAAAAGTGTCACCGTGTTGTCTATAATATGTTTAGATTCGGAATGTTATGGCGGCATTATGGTTATATTTCACAACCCAGTTGCCAACGGTGTTAATGCTGTTATTTTTTTTTATTCTTTTAATGATAATTTACATCATGATAAATCGTATTACATGTCCATTAAACTGCTATTCTCTGTTTCTTACGACCTTTAACTAGTATCAACGTTATTGTTCTTTCTATCATTAGACTCAACATCATGCAGTCTGGTGAAAAGCATAAAAAATTACACGTGGCATTCACAAAAACAAATTGCGCATGGATAGATCCGTGACTTAATATCTTAACATGAACATACAAGGGAATAAATAAGATTGCAGTATGCACCTCACTGATGGCGACAATTAAATAAATCTGAATCAGACATTTCATTTACGTGTTTCCACGACTGCTGGTGAGTTATAACTTGCAGAAATTGCAGCCAGCTTGTGATGCCTTTTGATGATGGATCATAACTTCTCCTCGACATTACTACGATAACAGTACGATACAATTATTGGCATTGTCTCAACAATCGTATACCTTTACAAGAATGTAGTAGTTTACGCGAGTCTAGTTGATTACTGGTATCATGTGATCGAGGCTATGACGAGAAAGAACGAGTATACTACGAGAACTGCACGAGTGAATACGACATATGAAGATAAATGTATAATTGAAAGTAGTTTTGCAATACTTGATCTATTGTAAGTTTTTCTCATAGATGCAATATTACACATATGGCATAGTTGACGGTGACTGTGGCTCAACCTCTTCTTATTATCTGGGATTGTACCTTTTCTTTTTTAGTGCATTGTCAAAGTGATATGGGGTGACCTAAATATATAGGAGATCTGATGTAAAATAAGAACACCCAAAATCATCAAAACTTGTCAGAACTTAAAGCAATGTATATCTATCTATCTATACTGTCGAACTCCAAAAGTAATGGTAAGATTGGCAGGTGCGCGTGTGTCAGCATTGTTAAAATAATGAGTGAAGAGATACACAATGAGTAATGCGAAAAAACATTGCAGGTCATCTAGGGTCTATTTAATTCGTATAAGACCTCTTAAAGCTATCAATGTTAGGCTGAAGAACAACTTCAGTAGACGGGGAATTCCAAAGTACTGCTGATTGAGAAAAAATGTATATTTTTAAATGTTTGCAACAGTGTGATTTCTTCTGTAGCAAAACGGGTGCATATATCGGGTCATGTTAGTAGGTCTCTAAGTATTATGGCATCTGAACCGCTACTAGGTTATTAATTAATGTGTAGAACAATATCAGTTAACTGACCGTTCGTCTTCGTTCTAATGTAATTCATTCCAGTTCAAGCAGCATACGTGTTACACTGCTGTAACTGGAAAGATCAGCTTTTGACATAATGGCTCTGAACTGTTTCTATTATTTTTATATTTCTACATGTATAAGGATTCCTAACTGATGAATCATATTCCACCTGTGGTCTAACTAGGGTTTTCAAAAGCCACCTCATAAATCTCAAACGTGTGTTTACTGATGAAGTGATAGTGTTAACGTCATCATTCCAGGAAAAGTCTTCAACTATTGTGACATCGATATGTTTTGCACTGTCAACATGTTCTAACATATGTCCATGTTAAGAATAGTTCAATAATTTAATTTGTTTATTCCTACATGTGTTGCCAACTTAGCATTTGCTAGGGTTAAATTCCATATCCGATTCACTTTTACAAAGCTCAAGAATATTTAGATCAGCCTGACGGGATTCAATCCTCTGTTTTTTGAAAAGCCAAATGTAAATATTGGATTTCATCTGGCACATCATATATGTAGAGTAAGCATAATATGGTACCAAGTTTCGAGCCTTGGGGTACTCCAGACGTGACTGGGACTTTGGATGAGAATCCACCACCAAGTAAATCATACTGAGAGTGACCAATTCAAATGTGGTGGACTGGTGATACTATTTGCATGTTTTCTATATAATAATTTAAGGGTACTGACTTTATCGAAAGCTTTTACTAAAATCTTAAGGTATGAGATCCGCCTTTTGTCCGTCTGCAAGGTTTCTGGATATATCATCTACTAATTGAATACGCTGATTTTTATATGATCTTTTTTCTCTTAAGTTCTTTAGAGTATGTGATGTATATTCAAATGACTTGTTATATTAGATGCTACAATATGTTCTTGTATGCATGTGAGTGATATTGGTCTGTAGTTTGAGGCATCATCCTTTCTTTCTTTTTTAATATAGATGTGTTGCTTTTGATGGTCTCAAGATTTAGGGAAGAATGCCTTGAAATAATATATTAAGAATATGTGCAATCTGGTGTCGGACCTTTTTTTTAATACATTTTTAATACCAGATGCCGTGTGTGGATGTCAGGTAATTTTAAGAATTCAATTGAGCTAATGTTTAATTTAGGCAAGCACGGGAACTTCGGTGTCCACAGAGTTGGTATATCCATTTCATTACAGCTGTTCCAGACTTTAGACACGCAAGTTTTAATTTGTTTAATTGAGGACACGGGAAGTGAAAACAGACTAATTGTGTTCATTCTATATTTTTGAAATATCACATGTGTTTGAAAAGAGTTCAGACACGCGTCTCAAACCTTAAATCGAGCGCATTTCTGCTGATAAACCTATGGAACAACTTGAAGCAGGATGAATTCCTATGACATTTAAAAATCGAAAGCACTCAGAGTACTGCCAGCAAGGGGCTAACTGCAGATCACAGAATACATTAGGACCAGTATTTACCAATCCAATTTTTTATCACATACACTTCGCAAGAATTCCTTGTTATGTCCGTTAATTGAATA
>JAUELF010284088.1:0-10308 GCA_031471495.1 Clinocardium nuttallii | reverse complement strand
GGACAGGTCTAAAACACGGACCGTCTTCTTAATGGGCCGTGTCTAAAACGCGTACCAATTAATATTGAGGCAGCACACTCCCCGTCTGATATCTAACTTGATATCACATACCAAAACGACTATTAAATAAGTTGTGAAATTCAGGTGACCTTTAACTGAAGGTCATACAGAGTAAGATATATATATATACACATGATTAAAACCCTTGACCCTACAGACATTAATTCAGAATCATGCTGGAATTAAATTGTAGAAATTTGAAAGGCATGAGAACACATGGTGGGAAAGGTAGTGTCACTGAACATGAGCAAACAATCTCCCCGCACAATGCTTTCCAATACCGTTTGTAGCAGAGACATAAAATAATATATGTGGTAAAGGGCTAATCCTACACAATGTATCAATGAAAGGTTGATCTGTCACAGCAGACACACATAAGTCTTGAATTCTTCCCGATTCCTCCGAATGTTTATTCACAGTTTACTAAAAGGATTAGTTCATTAATTGGCCTTATGTAGTTCAATGTTTTGCCATCTTTTGCGACACGCACTTCTACAGTCCTAATCTTAGAATCGCATTCACTGAAGAACGTGTTCACTACAATACCCAGTGGCCAGTTATTTCGATGTTGTTCCTTGTCGCGAAGCAACACTACATCACCAATATTTACGTTAACTTGTTCGTTTGCCCATTTGCGCCGCGTTTGGAATGATTGTAAGTAATTGTCTCTCCAGTGTTTCCAGAAGGTATTTGACAATATTTGAACATACTTCCACTGAGATTTATAGATTTCTCTAAGGTCAGTTGACTGTGTCGGTGAAGTCAATGGTTCTGTCTTTTGGGTGAGTAACATAGCAGGAGTTATTACAACTAGATTATCAGGATCATAAGAAATGGGTGCAATAGGTCTGGAATTCATGATAGCACTCACTTCACACATGAATGTACAAAGTATCTCATGAGTCAGTTTTTGTGTGGGACTATTCAACAGCATGGCATCGAGGATTCTCCGAGCAATACCTATAAGCCTTTCCCAGGCTCCTCCCATGTGGGATGAGTGAGGAGGATTAAATGTCCAAACAATTCCATTCTTTCGTAAATGTTCATGCACCAAACCTTTTTCAACACAAATACTAGACGCACCAATGTCATCTATGGCCCCAATGAAATTAGTACCTCGATCTGACCTTAGTTCTTTGATTGGACCTCTTATTGCCATGCAACGTCTTAGTGAGTTGATAAATGCCGAGGAAGTCATGTCTTCAACTACTTCTATATGAACGGCTCTAGTGGCCAAACATGTGAAAATGATTGCCCATCTTTTACTCTCAGCAAGTCCACCTCTCGTTTTGCGTGCTACAATCATCCACGGTCCGAATGTGTCTATACCAACTGCGGTAAAGGGTGCACCAGGCGTAACGCGATCTACAGGTAAGTCTGCCATGCGTTGATGAAGGAATTTACCCCGTAATTTACGACAGACAACACATTTATGAATTGACGAAGAAACTAAGCGCTTTGCTCCTATAATCCAAATACCACTGTTTCGTACTGCATACTCTGTCATAAGCCTGCCCTGATGCTGAACTTTACAATGATAATGCCTTATAAGTAAACTGGCCAAATGAGAGTGTTTAGGTATAATGATTGGATGTTGCTGACCATAATTCACATCAGCTTGTTTCAAACGTCCACCAACGCGTAACAGATTCTGTTCATCTATAAATGGTGAGAGAGAAATAATGTTACTACTGTTTGGCACATCTTCTTTTTTCTTTAACAAATCAATTTCTTTTTTAAATGTATCTTTTTGAACTGTTTGGAAAAGAAAATTCATGACATAATCACTCTTTGGAATTGAGATATTATCTTTATGGGCCTTGCAAACCCTTTTTAAGAGGGAAAATGCTCCGACAAGGGATTGCAATGTTGAAAACTTCTCAGATTTTTCTGCAAGTTTTGGTGCCACACTAGTAATTTTCACATTTATTTCTGGCCTTATTTCATTGTCCACTGCTTCGTCTACAAGGCCAAAAGAAGGACTGTTACCAAGTTATCTTGTAAATGGTTCGTCTCTCAATAAGGCTGGTCCCAACAACCACATGCTGTGAGAAAAATCATCAGGTGAAAAATTGTCTCTGGTACCAGAATCGGCTGGGTTCTTGCCAGTGGGAACATAATGCCACTGATTCGCATTGGAAGATTTTAATATGATTTGCACTCTGTGACATATGTGTAAAAGCGCCTTGTCCGATTGTTTATATAACCGAGAACGACTTTGCTGTCAGAATAATACACGAAATTGCTCGTTTGAACGTCTAACTGTTCAGCAAGAATGTTTTTTAGCTCAACGGCTAATACAGCTGCACACAATTCTAAGCGTGGAATGGTAGTTCCTCCTTGAGGCGACAACTTGGCTTTTCCCATGACGAAACCAACTTGAGACTGTGACCCAAAAAACGTTTTTACATATGCCACAGCGGAAATGGCACTCTCTGAGGCATCAGCGAAGATGTGAATCTTTAAAGAATCAGCCTGACTACAAGAACTTGTTACAAACATACGTGGGAAATGCAAACCTTTAACTTCCTCTAACTTGTTTTTCCAAGATTCAAATCTAATCCTGAATTCCTCTGAAAGTGGTTGATCCCATCCATCACTAATAGAAGCAATCTCACGCATCAGCATTCGTCCACTGATAGTTATTGGTATGAGGAAACCTAAGGGATCAAATATGCTGCTTATACTTGACAAAATACCCCTCTTTGTAAGTGGTCTGACAGGGATGTTTAGACTGAAAGTAAACGAATCTGTATTGAGATCCCAAGATAGGCCTAAACTAGCTTGTAGTGGTAGCTCATCTGCAAATATATCTAATGTTCTCAGGTTCTTGTCCAAGTCTTCTATAGGAAAAGCATCCATTACTTCAGGTACATTAGAAGCTATTTTGTGTAATTTCAGCATTCCATTTTTCATTAAAGTTTGTTGGGCATTCTGTAAAAGGCTAATAGCTTCATCTTTAGTTGAACATGATGATAGACCATCGTCCACGTAAAAGTCCCTTTCTACAAAGTTCTTAATGTGTTTGTCGGCGTTGGCGACTGCTTTCCGAAGTCCCATTGTGGCCACCGCCGGAGATGGTGTGTTCCCAAAAACATGAACTGTCATTCGATACTCAATTAATTTCTCTCGAGGATCATTATTCTTAAACCAGAAAAAGCGAAGGAAGTCCCTATGCTTCTCACTCACAAAGAAGGAATAAAACATCTGTTGTATATCCGATACGACTACGATTTTGTCTCTTCGAAAGCGGAGTAAGACGCCTCTTAAATCGTTAGTCAAATTTGGTCCCGACAGTAAAATGTCGTTTAGTGAGTGTCCATCACACAAAGCAGAAGAGTCCCCGTATCTTGTCTGGCTTATGGGGATGGTATATGCCAAACAGAGGTAGGTACCAACACTCTTTTCCTGGTGGCAAAACAGGTGCAATTTCGGCGGCTCCGGACATGAAGACCTGTTCCATGAATGCTAACATGTGTTGCTGCTTTAAAGTATTTTTGATCAAAGATGATACTAAGGTTAATACTCTCTTTAACACTAAAGCCCGATTGTTTGGTAACTTTGGTCGTGGAGTTTTAAAAGGAAGTGGTGCTTCCCAGTGACCATCGTTATTCTTCACCATTCCACCCTCCATAATGGAAAGAAATTCATAGTCATTCTGTGACAAGCCGACACATTCATCCAAGCTTGAAGTTTTGAAAATATCCTCTTCAACTTTAAAGCTTTTAGTACATGGGTCAAATATGGTTGGACGCGTTGATTGCCAAAAGTCATTGTTAACACAAGTCTTAAACACATTTAGCTTTAACACATTTGGTCTGTGGAACTGGCCCAAACAAACTTCACCGATAATAACCCATCCTAGAGGCAGTTTCTGAGCAAATGGCACATCTTTCGGTCCTATAATTTGCTCTTCAACATGAAAAGCCTCCAAAACATCTCTTCCGATCAATAGGCCAATCTCTGCTGTAGAGACTAAAGGGGGAATTTTATCACCCAGAGAAGATAAATGAGAGTAATTCTTAGTCACATCTGGTGTTGGAATTTCAGATTTCATGCTAGGTATTTGGCACTCAATCAAACTTGGTAACATCAACTGTCTAGAGCCATCTATTGCCTGTACTACTATAGCTGATGCACACTTTCCAGAGATTTTAGTGTTACCAGCACAAGAGGTCAATGAATATTGATGAACCTCACCAGAAATGTTTAAATCTCTGAATAATTTGGGACTACCAAGTGTCTTGTTACTTTGGTCATCATGAACAGCGTAAGTTAAAAGGCGTTTGCCTGGCTGACTTTTAAGATGTACTCTTACTAAAATTGTTTTAGCGCATGATCTGCCAGAGAATTTGTCTCCACATAAAGTTGTACACTTAGATGCTATCGGGGGTTTCTCCCCGCCATGATTTGTAGACCCCGAAAACTGAGACTGAGATTGTTTGTTTACATGCATGGCAGTATTATGATTCAAACTACCACAATCCTTGCACTTGACTTCAACTTGACAATCACGAAATGCATGAGAATTAGTACTACAGCACTTGTAACATATTTTGTTGTCTTTCAAAATTATTTTCCTTTCATCCAGAGTTTTATTTTTGAAAGCCCTGCAGACATTTAAAGAATGACCATTACCATGCAAGGGACAATAGGAATTGGCTTTTTGTTGATCAACTTCAGTCTTAAAAACACTAACTTTCTTGTGTTTGGTAACAGTGTCGCCAGGAGAACTTGAAATAACAAACCCTGGGTCATTGCAGTGAGTACTCAGTTCTCTGATAAACAAAACAAATTCACTAAAAGGAGGATAGGGTACTGAATACAACCGTTTATACTTCGAAGCACGATTAAACCACTTTTGCTGTAGGCCATATGGGAGTTTAACCAAAACTTGATTCACACCTGCAGAGGTATCATACTGCCCAAGCAGAGCTTTGTAGCGTTCATCTTCTTTCATGGACTCTATCTCGTTTAATATATCTGCTAATTCATATAGAAGATGGTAATCTTTTTGTTTTTCTATTTTTGGAAAACATGCTATTTTTTGCTTTCAGCGCTGCATCAATCAATTCTGGTCGACCATATCTCTCTTCAAGTCTTGCCCAAATTCTTGATACTGCCAAGTCTGGGTTATTGGCATTTGCGTTACGTAGACTCCTTGCTTGTTCTGACGACTTTGATCCAAGATATTTCACTAATAGATCTAATTGCTCTCTAGAACTAACCCCAAGTTCAGAAATAATTGCCTTGAAATTCTCTTTCCATACAGGGAAGGATTCAGGTTGATCATTAAAGTTGGCAAACCTAGTCATCATTAACTCTTTACGAATGAGGTAATTTGAAAATTCTTGAAACTGACTGCAGTTTGATTGTCCTTTATGAGGAGTAGAGGAAATTTTGTCTAGTTTATCAAACTGTTGATCATTTTTCACAATTTTAGTAGACAAGGGTTGAAATTCCCTGTTATCATGACCTTTGACTGGATTTACATGTTCATATGTGGATTTCAACTCATTTTGATTTTCTACATAGGATTTTGTTCGTGCTTTTTGGAATTGTGTGTAAAGATTCACCGGATATCTTTGACCTAGTTTCAAATTCTTCATCAAAATAAACTTGGTATTCAGCTTGAGCAACTGCTAAGTCTCTTTCAACTTCTAAAAGTTCTCTCTCTGCTTTGATTTCACAATTAGCTTTCTCTATTTCTCCTTGCCTTTTTTTAAAGTCATTTTCTTTGCAAGCAAACTCATATTTTACCCGTGCAGCTTCCACTTTAGCCTTTTGGTGTGTGACGTTTGACAATCTTGATATGGAAGAATTTGAATGAACAGATTTGCTGCACACAGACTTTACACCTGTCACAGATGGTGGTCTTTGATTGTTAATGTTTTCATTTTCTAAATCTTTGTCCATGACTGATAACACTTTCTGATTAATGTCTATTTCTAATGTGTGTGCTGCTAATCTTTCTCGACTGCTTAAATCGCATGGATGACGTACAAGAAATTCTACAAAGTCACAAAACTCGTCTTTATAGGCATCCGAGAGTTGTAATAAAGTGCTTTTAATGTTCTGAACATCACTGTATTTGTTTCTGGTTTCAAAGTTTTCTATTTCTTTGTATATTTTGGTAGAAATTGAGGAAAGTTTTTGTTTGCGCGAATTGATCATGTCAAGTAAATACTCTTCTCCTCGTTCTGTTTGTTGCCTCTGTCTGTTGTAGTCGGTTTCCACCCCGAACCCTATGGAACTTGCCTTAGAAGCCATCTTGTGCGCGGGTCCTCCGTGGATGAGGTTAAGCAGGGTTTTTTACTGTTCTGCCCCTAACATTGTTAAATGGATCGGACAGACCGATAACGGAGTACAGAAGTGGTTTCTATGGATTTAATCATCAATCAGAAGTTTCCATATGTGTTTATTCTTTAGGTTTTATCTCCCACCAATAGTATTTTATTCATATCTTGCCAAATCTGCAGCAGATGATTATGAAGAAACATGGACAATCTCTGAAAATAGAGTTGTAATTATTGAATAGAGTAGACAATAGTGTTACAAAAGGGATCTCTTTGTCACAATGGTTTTAACAGTTTTCTCGTGCAGATATTACAAAAGGCATCTTTAAGTAGGAATGGATTAAATACTGTCTTTACCTGTATTGTTGGACCAATTTAGAAATAATCTCATTACACATAATTATTATTATATAGAAGTGAAAACATTGTGGCAAAAAGAGGAAATGCTAATTTTGAAATGTTTCTCCATTTTTCACAATGTTTTTGAAATTGTTCTGCTGCAGGTGTTGTCAAGAGTTAATAAACAAAAGTGAAACTAAAAAATAGAGCAGAAAAGTGTGTGGGAATAAAAGAAATTTGGTCATTATGTACAAATGCTACTTTTGTCGCAATGTTTTCAAAGGTCGTATACTGCAGAGTTGTCAGCAAGCGTCTGCATATGGGAAGCGTTTAAGTAACATGTTTAGGTTGCAAATTGTAAATCCCAGAACAGATAGTCACAATACTGTCCGCATGAGGAACTAAGTAAATAGGCTACTTAGAATTTTAAAGTTCTTCAACTGTTCAATGGCTCTTTCAACATGGATACGCACATGGGCTACTAGTATCTTGCGAGTTTGCTGCACTTCTCTGGCACTTAATTGAGGCTTCCCTTTGGTGAAGGCTGGTATTATTAGAGATGCATGGCGACTAGCTACCTCCTCTGCAATCAAAAATCCACGGTCGGTCGCCTTGTCGCTAATTTGTCTAGATAACCACTACGCTGTGTTATGACGAATTGATGTCAGATGTCCGTCCACCAAAAGCTTTTGACACAAATGATATTGCACCGGTAGGAGTGATTGACACTAAATATTTAACAGTATTGTTGTGTTTATAATTGGACCATGTCTGAGCTCTAGCTGTTAAATGATTGGGTCTTTGTATAAACATTTCAAAACAGTCTATGATACTGACACACCACACCTTGGATATGAATGTTCAAACACTACTGGCATATTTCTAATAAGGTTGTCCTTATCTGGCCACTGAACAAGGAAACCAAGTTTCTGTGCTAGTTTTGGTATGCCTTGGTTGAATATGTCCGAAATTGTTGTACATGAAACCACAAATATATAGGCAATATCCTGATGCTGAATATTCAATCTTAGTTTCATCATAATACACAGTAAAACACATGATGGGGACATTACTTTACACGCTGGTAGTACATTCGAGCAAAATGTCACAAGCCACATAAACACTGCTTGAGTTGGGATGCCGGTGTAGAACTTGGTTTTCCGGTCTGTTGAAACAGCTTGCTCACCAAAGGACAGTTTCTTTATTTCTTCTTTCAGCTGTGCGGTTTCATTTTGCATTCTTCCTAGTTCTGTGAAAAGCTGCTCATTCTCAATACGCAGTAAAGCAAAAGTCTTGATGCAGTGATCATGAACGCCTACTATCTCTGAAATTGATTAAGAAACATAAATGATATAAAGCAATCCATAAAAATAACGAAACATATTGATTTGGGTTTATTTTCATTTTCAAGCAAAAATAAGTTATACAATGGGGTTCAGTTTACATTGTATAAATGTTGCATGGCTTTCAGTGTGACAGTACATATTGTCATCATGAGGATGATAGTGTTACCCGAGGCGAAACAAAAACATACTGTTAGTGTGAGACAGTAAGAAATTGCCCATGATGAGTATATGAGAATTTAATGTTACTAAGCCATGTGAGGTATAATAAATCCATGTGTTTCCTGACTTTCTCACACTCAACAAGTATTTCATAGAAACATGCAGTTTTTCCACATAGCCTGTTAGCAGATTTTCCACATAGCCTGTTAGCAGATTTTCCACATAGCCTATTAGCAGATTAATTTAAGAGTATTGAGGCTTTTCACATTGACCTTCGTCATTCAAACTCACAACCCCTGGATTGACATTCTGCTTAGCTACAGGCGCTCTATACAGTGCATAATAAGAATTATTGAGTACAGATTATTATTATACAGACTAATTTGTACATAAAATACCTTGATTTGATGCAGGTGGCACATTTTCAGCAAAATCCAACAAAACACCTGCTACCTCTTGCTTCTCTTTCTCTGCTTCCCGTTTGTTACATCTTTCGTGGCGCAACACACGTAAAGTGGCATCTGTTTTAGGGGCATAACCCATGTTGACTGAAGGTATATAGTCTGGACTACTCTTGTCATTGCTTTTTCTTGAATTACAAAAAAACACCAATGTAACATTTATAATTCATGATCTGTTCAAATGATGTACACATTCATCATTCATGATATCTATCAAAATATGTCAACAATTTTATTCTTCTCCCTTTATTTACTGGCCAACTTCAACACTGTGAAGTAACTGCCTTTTAAAATAATCGTTCTGCTTGAATTGTCATTCAGAATGTAAATTTATATTCAAAATAAGTACTGTTAAGTTCTTAAATAATATTACGAAATCTGTTTAGTTTCCATTTGTAATGTCTCTTGCATGATGAACATACATGTACATCATAACATGCATTCTTCTTTTATCAACTATATATTTAGAAATCTTCTATTCATGACACTTGGACATTATTGCGAAAAAAGATCGTTACCTGTTAAAAAATGACGAAAACACACTCTGTCATGGTCGGTGGGCTCCCAAGATTCCCCGTCTAGATCTTACCGTTTAATCGAAGAAATCCAAAGCTTTCTACGACATTCCGGTTTCTTTGGCACACGATACAAACTTTTTGGATTGTCTTTATCAAATATTTCCGAACAATTAAAAATACAACACGATACAACCATCTCTAATGTGTGTCAAAGTGACAGTGGATTTTGACAGTTGTAAATGTAAACATCCGTTTTCTGCCAACCAATCGATAAATCGGGTGACTCGATGACGTCACGGCGGAAATTCCTATACTATTTGTTAAATATAATTCTTTGTACTATAGGCCGGTGGTCTAATTACTTTCAATAAATATTTGTCACTGTCGTTGTCAAGGGATTTTAGAGATAAAATGTCCAGATATTTTGAAAACTAACCTTGTTCAGAATTATGAAACAGTACTTAGTGTCCACAATTAAACAAACGTCTGTGTTCACAGGGTAAATGGAGTCAACATGTTGAAAAAGACTCAATCTTAATAGTTAAAGTGATGACTTCGTTATTCGGGGAGAAAACTTTCAGAATGCCACTTGTCCTGCTAAGATTCTCACTTGTCCCACTTCCCACTTTTCTGCACACCAAGTTTACCTGCTGTCCACGTATATTTTAAAAGTTGGTACCCAAAATGACAGTTGTGTTACTTGTGAAATTAACCGCCATCATAACTGAATGATAAAAATGTCCAACAAATTACCTGATTTGGAAGCTGGTAGCCCGAATTATCGCCGTTTCTTGAGAGTTTTAACTGTATTTAAATTGTTTTTTTCCACTTTTGACCAATTCAAATAATAGTATTGCAAAAGACCTGTAGACCTTCAGTTAAATAAAAATTGAAATTTGGAAAAAGAAATGGGAAAATTGGTACCAAGATTCACTAGGTTATTTGAAGTATTCTGCATAAAATGTGTCACTTTTATCCATATTTACAAAATATTCAAAACCTATGGACAGACATGTTCAATTAACCCTTTCCCACACAAAGACACTTTCTGACGCCTCTGCAGCAGACGACTTTTTGAAAACATGATGACAAAAGAAGAAAACATGCAATTTCTCCTTTTGCCACAATG
>JAUELF010284077.1:0-10308 GCA_031471495.1 Clinocardium nuttallii | reverse complement strand
AGTTCTAGTTTTATAGCATTTCGATTTATTAAAATCATACAACGCTTTTTTATACAAACGCTTTGCTTCAACACAATCCTTATCAAACCATTCCTTTGATGACTTATCATCAGTGCCTGTATTCCGGGGTCGGTGATATCTTTTTAAACATGGGGTTGGTGGCATCACAGATACTGTTTGAAAACATATTAACGATCTGATCAACTTCATTACTATCCTTACATGCTGTATCTGTAATTAATGGATTCGGTATATTCACGTACATGAGCACTACTCGAAATCGCACTCGAAATAGTAAAACATAACGGTAAATGGTCACTGTATATATTAAACTGACCAGTTTTACACTCGGTAATCATATTAAAAAAGAATTCCTGTAATAACAAATAGTCTATTGTACTGCACGCATTTCTACTAAAATAAGTATATAAACCTATGTTAAAATCTAAGCAAAGTCTGCCATTGGCTAATATCATGGAGGTCGCTTTGCATAGGTTAAGTAACTGTAATCCTCTCGGATTAGTGGTATTATCCTGAGAGGCCCTATCAACGGGCAACTCAGGTGAATACTCATCATAGTAAACACCATCAAATACAGCATCACAAACAATGCAATCCGATTTATTCCCTACACGTGCATTCCAATCTCCCGCCAAGATCACACTGCCTTTCATCTCAAGATTATAAACGTCACATTGTAATAAATCAAATAAATCAACATTGTACCGTTTTGCAGCAGGGCTGTCATCTGTCCACATATAAACTCTACATAGATAAATGTCCCTGTTTAGGATATTTTTGTCTAAATGAAGCCAAATTATTGTATCGAAATTATTTTTAATAACTTTGACACATATATTACAATACCACCACTGTTTCTTTTTGCATTTTTATGCTTAAATTTACGATAGAAATTATAACACTTGAAATTGTCTAACTCTACTGTTGAATACTCATCAGTCCATGATTCGGTCAAAATAATAATATCATTATTTGAAAATAGTTGTCTAAATTCACTGTTTTCAAACTTATCCTTACTTAACCCATTACAATTCCACACACAAACTTTAAGTGCACCCTCGGCGCACCCCTATTCAAATTTTACTGCTCTTCCGTCGATATACAGCGTGTCATAGGAAATCCAGGCCTTTTTGCCGTTGTTGTTAGCTGCTATCATTTTAGGCACTAGCTGTTTTCTCTTGGCTACAATCTCGGGCGGGAATTGTTCGTGTAAATAATACGCAGTTTCCTTCAATGCGTGTTTTGACTTTCTGACAGTCTCTCTATCTTTAAACAGGGAAAATTTGCAGACGATTTTTCGATGGATTATTTCCCCTGTCTGATTTTTCTGACCAAGAGGCCCCATCCTGTGGACTCTTTCAATCTTCATGTTACTCACAATATCAGTAGCAATTTTGAGTTTTTCCACCATGAATTGTTTCAGTTTAATTTCACTTTCTTCTGGCTTTTCATTTAAACTCTCTTCAATGTTACCGAAGATTAAATTGTTTCTCATACTTTGGGATTGAAGATAGGACATTGAATCTTTCAATTTCGTGTTCTCTTTTTCAAGTCGTTTCAATTTGTCACGATCTTCGTCGGCATCAAATTGCAGACTTTCTACCTTATCGGACATTTCGACTATAGATGAGTCGATTTTTGTTTGCCTGTTATTCAAGACCTTCCATAAGTTGCTGATTTCCGACTCAACTTTGTCAACTTTCTGTTCCAGCACCTCTATAGTTTTGAGTTTGTTATCGACGTCCGACAATTTGGAGTCAATCTTCACCAAAAACTTCATAATGTCAGCATTTGACGGCGTATCATATTCTACCGATATAACATTTTTTGGTATGTTTACTATATTGGCCATGTTTTTGCCTTTTGACACAGGAGTACTAGTAGTGCTTTTTGAGTTAATGTTTAATGTAGGCTTTTCATTAAAAGGTGTACTATTTAAGTCGCAGTTATTTCCGCAACTAAATTTTCAAACACAGATATATCAGCGTTCATGTCATGGTAGAGGATCTCATTTGTTTTCTGTAAAATGTCACTTACGTTTAATTCCTCCCCAAACGGGCCTCCTATACCTCCTGAACAATACACTTTCCTTTGTTTAACAATTTCCTCCTCGCCACTACTACTACCGCTCGAAACAAGATATTTCTTTCGCTTGACTGCACTTGTGTTAGCCCTCCACATACTGATATGTCCAACTTCCCATTGTAAGGTTGCAAAGCTATATGAAATACGACAATTTCAAATTTCAATGATACATATGTCCATATACATTCCCACTTTAATCCAATTAAATGTCACGTGACCCATACTGTCGTTCTCGAATTTCCTGTACAAACTGCATTTCCGGTTTACGAATCAGATTACAGTCCGTTTTTGTCAATTCGAACTTGTCACCCCATTTTGAATTTTCAACGATCAGTTTCGTTCCCGCATCGATTTGTTTTTGGTTACAGAATTCGGACACCATTTTCCTAATTTCCTTAAAGTACAAAAGTTCGTCGTCGAAATCAAAACCTTCTTCGCGAATCTGTTGCCTTAGCCGTCGGTAGAAATTGTCATATAAGGCATAGTCCACAGTTGCGAATCTCTTGTACAGTTGTCGATCATAAGGTCCGACCAGTGCAGATTCGTTCTTTTTCAGCGAAATATTTTTATCAATATAGATGATATCTTTAGTGGACCATTTTAAGTATCTCCTCATAAGCACCATCGATTCTTCAAAGTGTTCCGCGATGATAACAAGACCGAAGTCTTTGTCAACCTGTTTGACAAAATCTAGAATGAGCGCTGGCGTCTTTGATTGAATTGTCTCCTCGCTCGCACCGAACTCCATCGCCATACGGTTATTGGTAAGGGAACGTAGGGCTGATTTTGGTTCATATTTTAGCGGATCTTTTAAATACACCGATGCAGGTCGGTCAGTCTTTATCTTATTGTAAATATAGCCAGGGCGAAGATAATTGACGGCGGACTTGAACATCTCAAATGGTTCCCTTAGGATTCCGATGTAAAACGTGTCGTTAGGCATGTAAGAATGGAAGGACTTCCGTTCATAAACCACGTGATTACACAACATCTCGTAATGCTTGCCGGGAGGGGGCGGTAGTGTGTTGTTTGTATTCATAGCCTCGTTCAGACTGATGATGTTTGGATATCTGAACTTGTTCTTGGCCGGCGACAGTACGAACGTCAAATTATGTCTCCATCCATATCTATTGAAAATACAAACAGCTTGAATTCTTTCAGCGCCGAATTTCCTATAGCAGACTATTTTATGTTCTTCAACTTGGTGGAAATCCATATTTCAAGAAACAAGAGTGCTTGATATGTTAAAGGTAAACAAGAGCTGTAAACAAGACAGCATGCTCGACTAGTTGGCCATTTAATACTATAGACAACAGTTGTTACTGAGATAGTGGTAATAAAACTATGAATTAAGTTGGATAAGTCTTGTTAAATAGCATTTGCTGTTTGTGAGAAAAGGCCTTGCATGCACAATTTAAACCTAAATTCCTAACTTCAAAAAGGGCCATAATGTGTAATAAATTCAGTTAGGGTAATGTAATACATTTATAAACTATGATTGTGTGATACCTTTAACAACTATATTGCAGTTTTAAATCAATCCCTGAGTGGTAACTGATAAATATGCATGAAAGTAATATGCATGCAACATTTAAAACAAATCTTCAAAGTCAAACAAGGGCTATAATTTGTACTAAATGCATACACAAGTTGTCTTACTGACACCCCTGAAGTTAAAGTCAAGATCGTTAGTGGTTCATGAGATATATCCATAAAAGTACCTTGCTTGCACAAATTTAACCAGCATTTCTAAGTAAAAAAGGGCTAATATTTGCATTATATGTCGGAAAGAGTGTTCAAGCTTGATTGTTTATGTAGGTGTGGTGATTGGAGAATTGTATAAAGTTGCAATACAAAGCATCAATTAGTTACTAGGATATGGACCCTTAATGTCTTTGCACGCAAAAGATTTAAGCATAATTGCTAAGTAAACAAGAGGGCCATGATGGCCATGGATCGCTGACCTGATTTGTCGCCTTCACTTTAGCCATATAAGCCCCGCCCCTGGCGTCAATTGTTTCCGAACAATCAACATGGCTTGAAGGAATATGATAGAGGGTCGCACTAGAAACATTTCTACAAAATTATTTGGAAATCGGTCTGACACTTTTGGGGGAGAAGATTCTTTAAGTTTTCACTATAGCCATATAATGCAGAATAGCCTTACCCCGTCGCGGCCATGTGTATCGACCAATCAACATGGCTTAAAAGGAATATGATAGAGAGTCACTTAAGGAACTTTTCTACAAAATTGTTTGAAAATCGGCCAGATTGCATGCAAAACTTTAACCAACGTTGCAACGCCGACGCACAGGTGACTGTTACAGCTCTCATATTCTTCGAAAAGTCAAGCTAACAATACTGAGGCAAGCTGAGACGGCTAGCTACGAGCTAACAATGCTGATGCAAGCTGAGACAGCTAGCTACGAGCTGACTAACCTGAATCTGTATTGTTTACACAATCCTTAGAATTGCCGCTGAAAGAGTTGAAGGTGCAATCCCCATAAAGGCTTGGCGAATTCCATACGATTTCGGTTTTAATCCTTACCCACATACAGCACATCTGCAGCAGATGAATTTAAACAAATTGGTATAAAATATGAGAACTCTCTATAAATGAAGGTATTATTAATCAATACAGTTTAAAACTTTATAGCAAAAGGAGAAATTGCTTGTTTTGAGTAATTTCTCCTTTTACTGCAATGTTTTCAAGAGTCGTCTGATGAAGATGTGACAACATACGTATATAAACTATTTCCGTCCAGTCCTAAGTCGCAAAAGGTCGGTATTGTCCGACGGAAAATACCGATAGGTCCGCGAACAATACCGATCTTATACGGAGGTTGCCGAGTCCATGAGATAATTAATGCCGATTAAAGCCGAAGCTGACTTACATTAATTCCATACGAATTCGGTCTTTAATTAACACTATACAAGCTCATGCGGAAGTTGCCGAGTTCATAGAGTTGCTATACTTAAAACGAATAAACATTTCACTCTGGCTTCGTATTGTGCATCATTATTCTGCAATCAAGGAAATCGCCCGAGTATGACACAGCCCTTTAAATTGAAATGCAGTTCATGCAGGGATCGTGCTTATTCTCACTATGTTATGAATACCCCTTATTTTCAAATCCAGATAAGTTCATATTACCAAACTTATTATTAAAATAACTGTATAATGAGTGTGTGCGTGCAGATTAGTCAGATAATAATATTACCTTAAAAATAAATTTTGTGCTGTACTGCTCCCTGTTTTGTGTACCTTCAAAAAGGCAATATGATTAATGGGTACCGGCTTCTTTTCCTCTGGCGGCGTAACAACCTGGAATAGAATCATCATATAGCATTCTTACTTCGTGATTATCCCAATTCATTACATCCTTGTTCTCAACTTTATTATTCTGTGAGTTTGTACTAGCAATCAATTGTGAAGTGTTAAAATATTTTCTATTGTCTACAGATTCATTTAGTCCTGGGTAACATCGTACTGTGAATACTTTGGATCATTAGCTTAGGAGACCCGAGTATAATATGAATTAAGACAAAGCTTCTGAAAGTTTCGGAAAGTGCATCAAGTCTCAACATGTTTAATTAACTGCTGAGCTGTTGTGCAATAAACCCATTCATACTTTTTTGCCGCTATAGCTCAATTTATGATAGGGAGGCTTGTCGAATTTGCTAGGTTAATTTGAAAGAGTGTAGACCGGATCATGACCTTAACGATAGAGGAAATATTTCCGCAGCCATGATAAATGCATCAACATTTTGAAAAGTACCAAATCATCTTGAAATACCACAGACAGTTAAAGAGGGAAAAGTGTTTTGCTTTGTCAGTTTATCCCTTTTCTGGTTTATATTGCATCTGTGTAATGTATCGCGCAGACTGATCCGGTCGACACATCCCGTCTCAGGGGGATATAGGTATAGAGTAATGATTCCTGAAACAGGAAATCCACAGAAGGTGAAAGGTGTCTATCCGGGTTAGCCTGCACGGCATACCTAGGCCGATCAGGGTTGACACTTTACGCAGAGTCCACAATGTTGGTTTTCTCGCGAGACGGATCATATTCAGTCTTGAATAACGATGTAGCAAAACACCATGTGTCCGAATATATTGGTGTGGCATATTTCGAATAGGCGTTGCAGCATACCTTCATACTAGTCATCATTCTATAACACTATAGACTCATTACATTCATCCCTGTCGTAGGCTCGGACTACTTTTGGGTCACGTTACGTTTTAAGAATAGATTCACGTGACTTTCACATCACATGACGTTGTTTTTTTCTTTATAAGTAGATTCTCATCATAACGGTGAATGATTTCGTCTAGACTTTCCATATTTGTTTACTTTGGAACGTTTTGGCGCATTGATTTTTTTAGCGGTAAATTTTACATAAAATAGTTCGTTACTTTTCTGTCAATATGCTCTTATCTGTTTTGTGAAAATACACATTTGGGACATTTTCATGTAAGATATCGATAATTTATTGAAACCAGCACATTAAAGTCTACATTCTTCCGCTTAAAAAGTTTGGGCAGGATTCCTGCCCATGAGCCTGTTGCAGAGATGTATGCGTGAGTGTAAGGAACGACAACTCTGCGAAGGAGATTGTACGTGAGACAGTTGCAGAGATGTTAGTGACTGTAAGGAACGGTCACTTTAAGCATAGGAGATTGAAACAACATGTGGTGAGGTGGGGAATCTACAAACTTGAAATTACATGTGCTTTAATATTCGTCCGCATTATATAATTCTTTATTGGAGATCTGGAAACTATAAACAAAAGTAGTACTAATGTTTGACGTGCTTATTATGGAAAATAAAGTTGTAAAATACTTTTATGTTCATTACTCATTATAATAGCCATATTAATGCTAAAATAGAAGGAATGGAGATATTTTTTTCCGTTTTCATGAAGGTATGAAAAAAACCCTGGTCACAATTTCTATGAAACCACTTCGCGATTTCATAGTGAGTGGTCAGGGGGTTTTCCATACCTCCATGAAAACGAAAAGATAATATCTCCATTCCTTAAATCTTTGTACGATGATGATCTATATTTTAGATCAAATCAATAAACTTATATTTTGTTCCGTTCTGTTATGTTCAGTTATTTTCTGTATAAGCATAAATGTGATGTATTGTCCATGGTAGATGATTCGCCGTTCACGTTCTGGACCAATCAGCGGGCTTCTTGCTTTATATATCATATAATGCATTTAGATAATTGAGCCGTCTCGCGAGAAAACCAACATTATGGCATCTGCGTTATGTGTCGAACAGATTAGCCTGCGCTTTCCACGCAGACTGATCCGGGTCGACACATTCCGTCTCCGAGGGATAGAGGTATAGAGTAATGATTCATGAAACAGAAAATAAACAAGAGGCGAAAAGTGTCTAATCGGGTTAGCCTACGCGGCATGCATAGGCTGATTCGGGTCGACACTTTACGCAGACCACAATGTTTTCTCAATAGAAGGCTCATATGGCACACTTAAAAAGTATTTTCATGTTAAGGAAAACAATGTCGGTTCCAATGGGAGACATCAGTCAGTTATCTCCCTTTAATACTCTCTAAATCTAGCTTGGTCCTATCATTTGTTTTCCTCTGTTTTTATCGTTGGTTTCTTTGCACTGGATGTGCACTTATAATTTGCATTTTCTTGGCCAACTGTTATGGGATTTTATTAGTAATTCCAGATTTGTGTTCTTTTAACACTGCTATGTTAATTTTCTCCTTTGAATCATCACTTTAATTAACACATTTATGATTACTCAGTAATAGCAATATCTCATTGCCAAGTAGCGATAAAGACAAAGGATTTCAAAGGACCAAACTACTATTTGGTCTTCCTTGGTCTTGATCTGACAAGGGAGATATTATAATTATAACAATGTCGGTTCTAATTGATATATCATTTTCTTTTGTAGTCAAAACTCGTGGGTAAGTATAATCTATTTATTTTATCATGGACACATGATAATTCGAGCAGGTAAAACTTTGAATACATGATCTGTTTATTTTATCATGGACACACGATAATTCGAGCGCAGGTAAAACTTTGAATCCATCTCGAAACGGATATGTCTTTTGACAACGGTATAGCAGCAGCTGTGGTTGAGAAACTTATCACGTTCGATGTCTGCTTTCTGGAGATTTAACCAGTAATTGCGCCATTTGTGTTGATACAACTTAAAGGCAGAAACTCGTTTATCACGGGATTCGAACCCGGAACCTTCGGTACGAGAGTCCGACACGCTAAACACTGCATCACCCTCTTCGACACGAAATGGTTAGCTTAGTGAGTGAATGGTCGATATAAGGGGTTTAAGCGTATGGGAAAGTGTTCAAGCTTGAGATATAGGGTACCTGGTTTATCAAAGTAGTAGGAGCTAAGAACCATTATAAACATTTATTTTCTTGTGGGAATCTTCATTGAAATAGTGGCGATATACTTATTATTTAAACACCTTGTGTTACACAGTAGGGATAGACTAGGAATTAAGACTTGCCCAAGAGCACTCCTCCTTGATCGCTCCAGCTGGAAGGTAATAGGAATTAAGACTTGCCCAAGAGCACTCCTCCTTGATCGCTCCAGCTGGAAGGTAATAGGAATTAAGACTTGACCAAGAGCACTCCTCATTGATCGCTCCAGCTGGAAGGTAATAGGAATTAAGACCTGACCAAGAGCACTCCTCATTGATCGCTCCAGCTGGAAGGTAATAGGAATTACAATTTCAATAGGCTTACTAATCGGTATCCCCAATGGACTCGGCAAATTCCGTAAAAAGTCGTTAGAGATCGGTATTGATCGTGGGGTTGCGCCAACCTTGTACGGAAATCGCTGTACCCGTTTAAGATGTGATATTTTAACGCAGAAGTGTTGCAGATAAAATATCAGGTGTGGATGGTTTCCTCTTTGGTGGATAATGGTTCAGTCTCAATGAGTCTACATTTTAATTGGGTGGTCAACATTTTGGTTCAGTCTCACTGTATATGCCAAATCTTTGATTTTGTGGTCAACATTTTGGTTTATTCTCACTTTTCCTTTTTGATTTTGTGGTCAACATTTTGGTTAATTCTCACTTTGCCTTTTTAATTTTGTGGTCAAAATCTCACTTTGCCACTTTTTGATATTGTGGTCAAAAGTTAAGTCTCACTTTAACACTATTTGATATCGTGGTTAATATTTTAGTCTTACTTTAACACTATTTGATATCGTGGTTAATATTTTAGTCTCACTTTACCACTATTTGATATCGAGGTCAATATTTTAGTCTCACATTGCCACTCTTTTATATTATGGTCCAAAGTTTAGTCTCACTTTGCTACTTTTCGATATCGTGGTCAAAATTTTAGTATTACTTTGCCACTTTTCGATATCGTGGTCAAAATTTTAGTATTACTTTGCCACTTTTTGATATTGTGGTCAATATGTTGGTCTCACTTTGCCATTGTTTGATATTGTGTTTTGTTTAACAATTATGGCGTACCTGTAGTAACAAATGTGGAAAGGCTTTGATGGATAGTTTTGAATTAGGAGAGGTAAAATTTGAAAAACCAATATTGCCTCTGACTAATTCGCACATGCAGTGTAGATTTGTCTCACTTTGTCAACGTTTTTCATCATCAAAATCTTACCTTAAAAACTAAAAATTGGCGATAATTTGTAACAAGGACAAGTGACAATAGGGCGAGATATTTAGTTTGGCGCTATCTTAATTTCATTAGGGCGTGTTTTTCTCCACAGCTGTCTGAATTTTATTTACACCGCTATAGCAAATAGTAATGTCTTAAAAATAGTACAGTTGATACATTTACTTGCTTTATTTTTTTAAATATTGAGTTGCAAACAGAGAAATCGCTATGGTTATGTGTCTATTTTTAGCAATTTTCAATATATCTTTTTCTAGACATTTTAAACATTCGTCTACAGCAGATTTGTTGTATGTTTGAGATTTAGATACTAGAGCGATGTCACGTGGTTTAAAAAAAAACACCATTAAACTGTGCTATTTATATAACATCATATTGTGTCATATTTACCCTTTCCCTCATACAACAATTCTGCAGCAGACGATTTTTTAACAGTTTTTGTCAAAACAATAGAAAATCTCTAAAAGTGGAAAATATTGTGGCAAAAGGAGAAATTGCACGTTTTGTGCAATTTCTTCTTTTGTCACTATGTTTTCA
>JAUELF010284066.1:0-10310 GCA_031471495.1 Clinocardium nuttallii | reverse complement strand
CCTTTATTCAGGTGCATCTCTTTATTTGAGGTAATCAAAACCTTGTTCAATGTACACCTAAAATATATAGACGCACTCCTAAATATAGAGGTACACCTCTATGTTGTAGTTTAAACATTAAGGTGCACCTCTGTTCTTAAAACTGCACTTCGTGATATAGAAGTGTACCTTTGAATTTAGCATACACTTGCGAACTGATATTCAATCAAAATACGGCGGTTGGTAGCTTAAATTAATAAACGAGCGATACACGAAATGTGACATATTCGTTGGTCTAACAAGTGGTGAAAAAAGGGGGTACGAGTATGTCACAACACCTATTTGTGACATACTCGTACGAATTTGTCACACATGTGTGAGGAATTCGTACGAATATGTAACACGTGTTCGTATGTGTGAAAATTACAGTTAAACAGCGTATTTATGAGAAATAGGGTTAAACATGGAAGTACATCCTTGTCCTTTCCGAGACGATACGGTTGGTTTTCGTAGAGCCCCTCTAGAATTTAATATGTTTTGGACAGAAGCGAAGGAAACACACATAACAGCATAGCCTCCGCTTGTTATGTTTCTATTTTGGTGTTGGCATCGCACACGGTCTTAACGGCGTGTCTGCTAGGTGTTTTCCTTTATTTTTCTTAATTGGAAAATATTCATTGAGACTAGGTGGGTTTTCTTTTATCGGTTTTAAGGTTTCTGTTCGAATCGTATGTTCAATTGGTATTGCATTTGCAGATTAAGGACTAAGTGTTTTCGGATAATTGACTTGAGATTGACCATCGTGCCAAAGTGTAATTGAATTGCCTTATTTTGCTTCAGAGTTATTACTGATTCTTATCGCTAGACACACTATCGAACTTAACATGAATCCAATCCCACCGGGTTAAGGATACCTGACTACTAAACGGGAACCCCACATACGAGCCTGATTTAACTAGGCTTGTCTGGCTCTTCTGGCTCTTCTGGCGAATATCCCAAGTTCGTGCTTCTATTGCCAGTGATCGATTATCCATTTATTGTTGACATTGTTTTATAAACACATTCCAGACCGCCGCGATGGTATATTGGTAGAGCCTCCGCCTCGCGGGTTTTATCCCCGGCCAGGGAATAACAAATAATTAAAAAGGGATATTATTGGCTTCCCTACTTGGCGATCAGTGTTGCAGGGTTAGCATTTTATGACTGACTAGTTATTGTCACGATAAATGGACCAACAATCATGGTAAATTACCCAGGAAACGTTGGGATATAACTGAACAATTGATTAAAGCTACGTAAAGCACCATTCACACAAACAAACTAAACGGGAGCCCCACACAACAGCCTGGTCTGACTCGGCATGTCTTCACTGAGGGCAAAATATCCCCAGTTCGTTCAAGATTACATTGACCTTGATCGATTGGCAACAATGTTTTATCCATCTCTTGTCGACATTGTTTCATAACAACATTCCTGACCACCTCGGTGGTGGGGCAGTTGTAGAGCGTCCGCCTCTGATATTGGAGGGCGCAGGTTTGATCCCCGCTCGGATCGTACCAAATACTTTAAAAATAGTAGTAATTGCTACTTTCCTTGGCGCTCAGGGTTGTGGTGTAAGCATTACACGACTGACAAGTTGGTGGCAGGATAAATGGACCAGTAGTACTGGTAACTTACCAAGGCGACGCCATTATATTAACTAGAAACGTCTTAGAAAGAGGCGTAAACAAACACAAGATGAAAGCAAGGATGTTCTTAGAAAAGTACGTTGTTTTTGTTGTCTCCATGATGTCTAAACTGTCTTAAAACGCCTGTTATTAACATGCACCACACACACCTCTTCTGTTTGATTACGGAAAATTGTTTGCTGTTTAATTCATCATCTTTGGCGACAAGGTCCACTCGTTTATTATTTTCTCCGTGTTTGGGAATATTACATTCCGTTTGTTGTAGTTCCGTTTACTATAGGCGCCCATGACAATGACAAACTGTGTTCGATTAAGAACTCCCTTGACATGAATATTAAAGTAGGACGAACATCATTTCCTCCAGACGGAATCATCCTATATTCGGTTTCATCTGTTAGAACACATCTTTGAGATGAGAACCCACTAAACATGTTGATCTTGCCCCTCTCCGGAACAGGATTACAGGCCGATATCGCCTTAACATGCAGGGATGAGCCGTTGCGAGAAAAACCAACATACTGGACTCTGCGTAATGTATTGACCCAGATCAGGCTGATCCGGGCCGTCACATTTCGTCTTGGAGGTATGCAGGTATAGAGTAATGATTCCTGAAACCGAAAAGTCCACAGAAGGTGAAAAGTGTTTGTCCGGGTTAGCCTGTTGGCATGCTAAGGCTAATCAGGGTCGATACTTCACGCAGAGTCTCTCGCGGGACGGCTCAAGTCATTGCAACACTATTTCAGTTAATCAACGGTGTTTCCTGGGTAAGTTACCGTTACTTTTTAGCCAGCCGGTGAAATTCGTTACGCTAACCTTTCACTCCTGAGCACCAAGAAAAGAGGCCGTTATTTTAATATGCAGGTATTGGGTATGATCCAACGGGGATCAAACCATGGTCCTCCACTCCGTAGGTGAACGCTCCATGCAGAAGGTTTTGTATTTTTACTTTAAAAATGAGAATTCAGACTTAACCAACACAAAATTCGCTCTCGAGAGTGTTACTTACGTTTAATTGTTCTCTAAAAGTCAAAAAAGCATGTTTTTTAAGGTTAAACAATAATGTCTTGTAATCGGTAAGGCAAGCGCCGCATACGGTATTAATAAAAGCTGCAAACGTCCCTAATTAAAGTAAGTGTAGTTTAATGTCAATTTCCCCTTTATAATGTTGTTAATATGACGCACGCTCAAATTAAATAGAATGACTCTAGCGTTGATTATATTTATGTTATAACATTATAACACAAATCACATTAAAAGCAATGAGAACTTTTTTTCAATAAGAATTAGTCAACTTCTAAAAAACGTTTTTTATACAAAAATACTTCTTATAATTGAGGTATGTTACGGAAGATACGTTTTATACATGTATATAGCCAACATAAACACCTTTTCTTAAAAATTGCAAGGTTTAAAGCAAAGAAATAAAAGCGCAACTCTTATTTTCAAATGGAACATTTCTGCAGGATGTTAAATGATATTGATTGACACGTTACCATCACGCAACTCATTCAGTCAGCGAGCACTCACTAATTCCAATGTTAACAGACAAATTACATTTACAAGTGAGAGAGAGCTAAACGTGAAACAGGAAAACGAATTGACATTTACATGTGAGTCAGTGTTATATTGGCAATCCCAACAGAGTTAGTTCCCTTTCATGATAGATTCGACATGTTCAAACAGCTATAGTTGTTAACGTACAAGATGCTACGTATTGGGAAAAGTCTGCCCGCGATTTTTAAGATTACAGATAAGTCATGTCTATTGTGCGTTATGGGTCATAACAAAGACTTTAACAGTAGAATTAATGGATGGCCTCCTAGGCGCTCAGGGTGGCGAGGTTAGCGTTAAGACTGGCTGGCTTGTGTCAGAATAAATGGGCCAGTAGTACTGGTAACTTACCTAGGAAAAGTCGTGATATAACAAACCAAATAAATTAAATCGTATGTTAGTAACAGTGGCCGTCCCCTGTTTGCCAATCATCATTATGTTCAAGTTATACTATTTTTCGTCATTGAGAGGCTCACTTGATTGATTGGGGTTTAACGCCGTTTCAACAATGTTTCAGTCATATCACGGCGATCAGTTCACCTACCCATGTGTTTCCTGGTTTTCGCACACCAGTAATACACACAGCAATCTTTCCAAGCAACTTGCTGCTTTTCCACACAAATTGTTAGCCCGTTGGTGGAAGACGAATGACGAGTGTCGCTTTGACTGTTATCAAACGTCGGAAAGAATGTTGGTCGAGCTGGGACCGTGAAAGGGTCAAACCAAAGACTTTAAAAAGGATAGGTATATATTTCTCTCATTGGCTTAGCGTTCGATCCCCGGTCGCGGCACTATGGTTATGGTGGAGTGCCATTGGGCAAGGCACATTTCCCAGCCTAGTACTGGTTTGTTTAGCCAGGGATCACGGATAAGTGAACTGTCGCCGTGACATAACTGAAATAATGTTGAAAGCGGCGTAAAACCCTAATAAATCAAATCATTGGGTTAGCATTTTGACTTGTATCGCTGGTGTCAGGATAAATGGACAAGCAGTACTGGTGACTTTGCCTTATAAAGCGGGGATATAACTGAAACATTGTTGATATCGGTGTATATAGAACATATAGGTTGTTCGAGTCTTCACTTAATTTATGACTTATTATTTGAATAAGAGTACTATATTTCGTTGATGCATAAGTCTTGACGAAAAATTAATAAATATTACAACACGTGTTAAAACTCGACTTATCTTTCTGCTGTTTTTGAAAGAAAAACAAAACATAAGAAAAAAGAAATTACAAAAACTCCCCCAAGAGTTAATTAAAATTCAATAAAATTGTCTAACAGACATATTAATATCTCCTCTGAGGCTTCATCGTCTACGCGATTGTCAGACAATTTCAATAATTAAGTGGCTGATGACAGTGTTGTAATACAAACCAGGCGTCTAACCTTTTCCATGAAATGAACATTGAGACATATGAGAGAGCTCTACAGTCAGACGCCATTTGAAAACATTTTGGATTGCTCAAAGCGATCACTCTCTCATTTTACAAAACTGTTTTCAACTATATAGCAGAATTATACACACAATTTATACAATTTTCTTTCTTTCTAACATTATTTGTCTTAAAACTAGGTAATTCTTTAAACGTTTTGAATGTTACCACCTCCTTTCTACAATTGTTTGCATCGTTTACCATCACGTTTCATTGAAATTAGGACTCGATGATTCGAATCCCATAGGTTATGTTTTGATTAACCACTGTGACCTTTTCACACTGTCTACGCTAGCGTTTTAGTGTATTCAAATTAACATACCAGAGCGTTAGGTGTTATTCTAACATTGCCTGAGCAATGGAACATCTAGATGATTTGTTAAGGAAGCTCTGTCGAATCCATCAAGTAAATTACAGCTTTAAGGTTACACGAGAAAGCGACCCCATTCGGTGTAATGCTGTAACCCTAATACGCGTAAGCAATCTAACATAACATCCGATGACATTTTAGCCGAGCGACTTGAATATGGTGTAGCAAGCCAAATGCTATAGCGACAAACCTTTTGTGGAACAAACTTGTTTAAATCCTTGAACTTGTCTGCATCAAATGTATTGTATTGATTACACACATCCAATATTATTGGTCTGCTTGAGAACATTAAATGTATATTTGTAAATTTAAAATAATTTAATATACCTACCTAGAAAACGCCGCGATATAACTAAAATAATGTTGAAAACAGCGTTGTACCCAAATAAAACAAAACTATGCAAGGGGAGGCAACAAATCCCTTCGGCGGTCTTCGTTCAGGTCAGATGGAGGAATGTACTACATTACGCCGGATGCTAGACGAAATACAGCCCTGTTAATATTTCCTAGAAAAGCAGACAACGAGAGCGGTTAATTTAAGTTGGTATAATTGATTTAATAAAACAGTTGTGTATACACATGAGGCCTCTGCTGCAATCAGAGTTGATTATTGTCGGGTCTTCTGTGTCCCGCAACCTTATGTCAACACTTACATCCGATCAACATGAGACATGACAGACTGTTGGTAATGAATAATTTTAACATGACGATGTTTTCCATGCATATAGAGAGCGAATAGAATATCCGTTGGTTATTCGTCGATAACCAATGGCCAATTCGTCTTTTTTTAAAACAGGTCAGTGCAGACTTGTTGTTGTTATGTTTTTGTCAATGTCAACTTTTGTAGTACAATGAAAACTAAATAAATAATTAAATAAAATTACATTGTCTTGTTGCTGGGTCTACCCGTCTTTGTCGTTTGTTCTGCAGTTATACGTATAATGCAGTTGGTAGTCGCAATTGATTAAACAGCACACATGTGCTCGCATTTTATGGGAGGTAGAACTGGTGGATAAACTGGTTGTCTAAATAGTGCATTTATTTCTCTTTGTTAAAATGTCGGGTCATATTAGAATCGAAATGAACTATCGAAAACCGTGGTTTATTGCGATAAAACAATGGTTTGTCGTTCTGATGCGTTGTAATTAACCAATCAGGCATGCGGCCTTCGTTGTTAATTCCTGCGAATCAGAACGACAAACCATTGTTTATTCGCAATAAACCACGGTTTTTGATAGTTTATTTATTAAGTATCTACTGAAGACGCCTAACACAAACACGAGGCACGTGTGACGAAAATTAGTTTAGTTCAAACTTATTTACGTCGATTACGAAATAAGCTTTTATCTTATATTAATAACGCTCGGTGTCTGTTTCAAGCAATCTACCCAGTACTCGCTCCGTTTGTGAGAAACAAATCCCAAAATGTGAAACTCCCTCATTACTGGATCCAACCCTGGTCCTTTGGTTCGAGAGGACGCGGCTCTACCATGTCTCCTATCCCTTCTCCAATGTTTCCCACGTGACGAAAATTGATATTGTTCTGCCTGTAAAAGTGTAGATCAATATTGAATAAATGAAAAAATAATAATACTATGTGACTAATTGTCAACCATATAGACCAACATCCGTTTGTACCTTCGATTAATCTTAGTATTCATCTATATCAATTCTCATTAATTCGTTTTAAATAAATGTCAACAGCAAAGCCTATGTGTCATGTCGTATCTTCATACCAGGGTAACGGGCGTAAAGTAATTTTAATTTACCGTATTCGCCTACCATTCTACGTTTATTCTAATTCAAATTTGAAAAAGTATCTCAAATATCCCAATTTCTTATCGGCTAAAGCAAAGGGTATAGGTTATATAAAATTGTACTTATTTAGCCTTTGTAAATAGATGTTTTGTTTTGCATTTATCGGTGAATATGTTCTGAGTTGCTGCATGTATAACTCTTCATAACAAACCTATACCATTTGTGTATGTGATTTTGAAAACTATCGTTATTTGGCTGACTCATATTTCTTTCAAGTAAGAAAACAAAAATCGATTTTGTTGATGTTTAGACAAATTGAATTGAGTCATGACAGCGACTTCAAATTAACAACACATCTAACGGTGATACTGCTTTATAAGACACGCCACATTAAAGCCAGACATAGGGAGTACTTAAATTGTTCAAACGATGTATTAACCTTGACTGTAATATCATTTATATCAATTATAGGTTAAATCATTTTTGTCTCAATGGTTAGCCTACAGTGTACACCACGATTGTATTGTATTGTATAGGTTACTTGTTATTTGTCTAAATGTTTTGCGTTTGTAGCTAAACGTCTTGCTTGACATGGTACTTTTATATGTATTAACATCAGTCCAAGCAGCATACGGTTTAACTAGATAATACTTCCGGATACGTATTTCGTGTGACATTGTTTTATTTTACAAAACAGAAGTTTATTCATATAACTTGAACACATATGGTTTATCGTCCAAATGTTTACAATATAAATGTGCAAACGAAACAAATAGACACACGGTTTAACAAAATACTATGGTGAATGAATAATGCACTTCCCAAGAATGCGGAAGTAATGTTTAAAATGAGAGGAATATATATGCAGATACTCGGATACAAATATTAATGCTATGTTTTCCGGACATGTTTACATATGAACATTCAAATATAAGTTCGTCAAAATATTTGATCTAGCCAAAGAAAAATTGTTTTTAAAAAATTGAGATTTTTAAATCAGAATTTAAACTTGATTAAAAAACCGAACCAATGTTTTAATATGCACACGTGTGACACGCGTGTCCACCAACCAACGTCCTTCTTATAAAGCCATTCAATTATGTAGATCAAACATTTATTCCTAATGACTTTTAAAAAACGTCTGATCAGGTCGCTTTAGAATTCTCTTCGAGTTGTATGGTTGATAATTCACGCACAAACACGTCATGTACATTTACCCGTGTCGTGGATATCGTTTTATTAGAACATGACATTCGATTGTGCGAAAACCCTCTATACGTGATATTTATTGGAAACAATTACATCTTTCAAACACGGCTGGTTTGTATCGAAATATCGAAATGTCGTATACATGTGTATAGTGTTAGCCGAGTTATGTCAAAATGAACCATTCGGATACCTTTGTTAAAACACGAAGCTCAAGCTTTAAACCTTCTTCGTCATCTTCTTTCGAAAAATGGAACATCATTTAAAAAAAATTGAAGATGGATTTGGGGCTAGATATGTTACATTTAAAGCTGCCCAAGGTTGTTTTTTTTTTCGACCAGTGCACCAAGTAGATATTTCTTCCTACGAATGCCGAATCCCGATAGCTCAGTTGGTAGAGACAATAACTGTCAATCCAGGAGTTCCAATACGAGCTCGTCACATATTCGCTCCGATGTTTGACTATAGTCAATGTGACAAGCGTCATTCGTCTTCTACCAATGTGCTAACATTCTAGATTGAAAAGTAGCTGGTTGCTTGGAAAGTATGCTGTGAGGAGTATTTGTGTGTAAACGACAGGTTATACGTTAGTAGGTAAGTAGGTGAATTGGAAATGGTGTTTTTTACTGAAAAAAATTGTTATAAACGACTTTAAACCACACTTAATCAGTTTATCAATCCCCATAGGAATGACTTGTTTAAATCAGGAGTGCTTTTATACTGTTGTACTTGTATGTGGACTAACAAAACAAGTGTTTGACCCCTGGTCCATAATGGGGTCGTTTGGAGGTAGGTGTGAGCTGTTATGACTGAAGGGGTGTTTACAATTTTTACAATATTGTATAGCTTGACAACCTAGGCTGTTTCCCGTATGCTTTGCATTGTCTGTCAGTATGTGTGCTCCACTGCGTTTGCCGCTTGTAGTCTCCGGAAGCGCATATAACTGCCATGCGCAGAACTGCTTCATGCTAGTTCATATTTTACCTTCTTTGCTTGAATCTACACAATTGATACAAATTCAAGAGTAGGTCTGACAAAAGATCTTTTTGCTCTGATGATGGATGAACATCGTCTGATATTTCTTTCGGAAAATGGCTATACTAGAACTCAATCGTCTTTGTGCGACTTCCATGTGCTCTTTTTCTGAAAGGTAACTACTAGAGTATTTGGAAGTGTCTATGCAGTAATCACGGCTAGGATTTGGTCTGGGAAGTTCTCAAAGACACAAAAAATGCCATCTGATTCTTCTGGATTGAAAACAAGAGTCATTTATATTCCACTCGTTGAATATTGTCAAGGATGTGTTGTTAACTTGGTTCGTCCTCTGGCGTATTGACGTAAAGGTATATCGGGCATTATTCAGCGAACAAACTTCTTTTAATGTATACCTGCGTAGTTGCGCGCCTTAGTATTGGTGTGAATTCCACACAGAAATACATGCATCATAGTTGAAAAACATATTTCCACCAAACTGATGATTATATTTATATACAATACAAACTTGCGTGAAGTAGAAAAGCCATAACGATGATGTAATGCTATTTAATGTGATGAAAACCTAGGTCCGAACCTAAGAACACATTAACGAAACGAGGAAATAGCACTTAAATTGCTCTTTTGAGACTAGCTTACTTCCACTGGCTATTTAATAGCTTGATTGCGTGTGTAATATATCTGCAGTTTTGATTGATTCTTCTATAGAAAGCAGATCTGTATGTAACGAAGTTATGCTCATATTTGCAATAAGTTATAGAATAAATGGGAAAGTTTATGTTTCACTAACGCTACCTGGGATTGTATTGTACTACGCGTGGCATTTGCACATTTCTATCTGGTGAAAGCGTAGGTAGATTGAGATATAGATCCTTCGACGTACCGAATAGTACAATTAAATCCGAGGCATTGCTACTGGAACGCAATATCACCTATGTATAACACAAAACAACGTATTAAAACTGAACAAAGTTTAAACTTAAACATAGTTTACACGGTATTTCTAGTCCAATAAAGTCACCTAAAGTGTAGGTTACCAACATGGCCATGAGTGCCGTTCCGCTGATCCGGATCCGATGAGTAGGTGAACTGGCCGCCGTGATATGACTGAGAAATTGTTAAAACGGCGTTAAACCCAATCAATCAATCAATCAATCTGATCCGGATCCGCTGATCTGGATCGACATACTCTGTCTCCGAGGGATAGATGTATAGAGAAATTAGTTCTGAAACAGAAAATCCACAGGGGTGAAACGTGTCTGTCCGGGTTAGCCTGCGCGGCATGCTTAGGCTGATCCGGATCGACACACTCTGTCTCCGAGGGAT